>UCOK01018150.1:0-20342 GCA_900474325.1 Synergus umbraculus | reverse complement strand
GTAGAAAGTAAGTCTACAATTGAAAGGTAATGTTAATGTATCGTTCTTATTTAATTCTTTTGTATATTCATTTATCTGTAAAAATATCAATCACATGAAAATATGTATATAACCAACTCGTCTAAACACATGGGAAACATTGTTAATTGAATTCGGGGGTTTTAGAATATATTTGTTTGATTTTGATTACAAATAAACAAACTTACTTATTTATTTAACCTCCCATTAGATAACAGATTATATCCTCGGATGAGGATTGGAGATTAACTTATCCCGCAAAATAATTAAAGAAATAGATTTTCTATTTCTTCTTTTCTGTAACTCTCCGACCAGCCTAGCTTTCCTAATTGTTTCTTGTAACACGTTTTTCATTTAGGGAATTATTGGTTCGTAACATAGCAGACAAAAAATTCAGACTGCAAAACTTAGACCTGGTGCATAAAACCCTAAAAAATAATAACTATCCGACGTGGTACATTGAAAAATATGTTACAAGAAGACTTAAACAAATCAAAAATAAACGAGACAACGCACCGACAAATGACACTCAAGAATGTAATAAAAACTTGGACCTAAAAAGGATCATAGTCATCCCTTATATAGACGAAATATATAGATGGCTTCATTCACAGCCTCCCTAAATACATATGGAACCGGATAGGATTTTTTAATGACTGTTTGATGTGGTTTTATTTTTAATTGATACTCGAAAGTATCAACACTATCTATTTTTGGTGTGAAAAGTCGTTCAAATTTGGAGACAGTACGCACAAAAGACTCCTTATCCCCATCCCCCAATCCCGTAAGTGTACACGCGATCGACTGGACACTCTCTAAAAAACTCTGAGAATCAGGTTCCGGATTCGGATTTGACGCATAACTCAACTGGTTTATAAACTGGCATTGTTCCCGATTATTTAATTCTAAATCGTCCTCATAAATAATATTCATTCCGCTAAATACCGTTGAAGAATGACATTTGTTTACGCCCGAGGTTTCACAACAAGCAGCTCTATCAGGTGGCAGATCGGCCGAGATAACAACGTGCGAGCCCACCGGGTCGCTATCCTCAATTGAAACAAAAGGCAATTCATGAAACAAAGCAACATCATCAGCTAGTAAATTATTATTTTTATTAATTAAATGTGTGTTTACTTGTTGATCAGAAAGAAATAGATCGTTCGTTGTCTTTTCTTTGGATTCAACACACACATCGCGATTATTAATTATATCGAGAGACCTTATCTCTTCAGAAATACCATTATTCATATTAGAAATTGTCGAATCAATGCGACTTTGATTAACCCCCTGACCATCAATAACAATATCATTAGTAATACCTTGTTGACTAAAGTTCAAATTATCTAACGTTTGTATATATATGACATCATTCGCTGAACCTTTTATCTTGAGTTCCTGCGAGACTGACCCGTCGTACAGGACAAGAGACTTAGGAACCGGAATCCCCTGTACAACCATTGATAGCTGTTCATAATTTATAACAACCCTATTTCCCAAAAGCCAATCGTTCCCCAAAATTATAGCATTGGACAACCGTGGGACGACTAGAAAGCATGAGGGACAATCCTGATTCCCTATACGCAAATCAAAATAGATTTGCCTTTTTATCGTTGTCGCCTTTCTTCCGATTGCCGTACTAATAGCAACATTTGACACGGGAAACTCCAAAGTTGACCCGTGAAGACACAAATACTCGTAGAATTCCTCAGAAATGGCTGTGACCTGACTACCCGTATCGATAAGAGCCGGCATCGGAACAGCAAAGAGACTGACAATTACTCGCGGGCATAAAGGCACACGCGATTCAATTTGTGTTGCGGATGAGTCATTCTCACCCAATATCTCCTGGGCTAAACTCCCAAAATCCCCATATAAGTTCTGGCGCGACGCCCCTTGAGAAAACATCGCGCCTAATGCCAGTTTAAATTACTGGCCTGGCATGATGCATGATTTGATTTTCTAAGAGAAGGAGGGGGAATGCGGAGATCAGGCAGATTCACCTGGTAATCTTTCACCTGGTCGCGCTTTGAGAATCCTGAGTTGGTCCCTGCTGTTGAGAATTCGATGGATTAGACTGATAACGTCGATTATTATGAGCCTTTTCATGGAAGGTCAAATCGAGTTGAGATAAAGCCTGAGAGATTTTATCAAAATCCGAATAATCCACAGCAGCCATCGCTTCTCGGACGCGAATTGGCAGCTGCTGGAACACCGTATAGTGAATCTCGTAACCGTCCATCCTTGGCAGAAAATATTGTGCCTCGTTTACTTGCTTCAGGAAATATGTCTGCAAAGATTCTTTCCCCGATTCGTACCTTTTGCCCAACCAATTAGATTTAATCTGGACCCTAATCGGAATCGAATAGAATTCCGCCAAAAATTTCGCGCGAAAATCCTCATAATTAACGATTGAGGCTCTTTTAGTTTCAAACCAAACACGCGGACGCCCCTCGAAAGCTCCATCCAAAATATTTAACCGATTTGCTGCTGGAATGTGCTTTAAAACAAAGAACTTGTCGAGCTTTTCTAAAAATTGGGTGGGATTCTGTGCTTCCTCATATCGAGGGATTTTTACTTCCACATTAACCCCCCTAAACCCCTCAATCAAAGTCTGGATCAGCCCATGGTCATTCCCAGGCTGCTGAGACGCAATTTGCCTATGTGCTGTTCGCAATTGATCATTTTGCGAATGGTTAAGTTCTCGCAACCGCTTGACTTCTTCTTTTAACTCTTCGGGAGTCATGGCATTAAGAACCTCGTCTTGATTATTCATATTCGCCACAGATAAATTCTTTCTTGCCTTGCCCGTTTTTTCTGATGGCTTAGAATTTATTGGCAAACCAGGCTCTAACGATCCAGGTTGCGATCTAGTTTGAGGAGGCGTTCTAAATGCCATTTATTAAGGTAAAAAGAAAGGCTACTTTGTCAAATTGCTTAATTTAAAAGGCCACAAAATTAAAGAAAAATAAAATTTATTGAAAAATAGAGATCTGAATTTTTTTAAATTAATTCAGGGTCCCTGTTCGGGCGCCATTTATGTGACCAATCAATTTCGGGGATCACATTTATTTCGAATTTAATCTAATAAGTTAAATAATATTCTCAAAAATACGGTTAGATTCCAGGAAAGGCCAGATTAAAGAAAAGACTAATTCAAGATATGAGAATAATGAAATTTAAATTGAGAGTCGTCTGGGCAGGCAAGCAATTGACAAAGAGCACAATAATCCGAGTTTATAAACATGTATTGTTAAATCAAACAGAGCGGCAATAATTCAGCTATAAATACGAATATGAATAATCAACAGACAACCGTTACATTCAGAAATAAGAATCGTGACAATAATAAGATCCTATAAATAGAAACAATAACGACCTAATAAGAATATAAAGTCAAACGCGTGCCAAATTAAGAATTATTAAATAAAATGAGAAATTCGAATGTCTTCGAAAATTTAAATTGACACACAAGTAAAATAAAAAAACATCTCATTAAATAAATAACATAGAAATAAATAAACCACAAAAGCGAGATAAATATCAAACTGAAGAAGCGAAATAGAGATCGCTGACAATCGATCAAATTAAAGACATAAGCATAAATCCATGGATAAAATTAAACATAAAAAATTACATATAGAAATGCGATAAAATAATAATTACGTAGGAGCGAAAACGAATCAAAAGCCCATTTGCTGAGCGCGAAAGATTATAAGATGTGACTTATGGGCTTGATAGTCAAACTTTAGTCACATTAGTCAAAAGCGAAGACTATAATCAATAAACGAGTTGTCGATTCGCCAAATATAATATTAAAACAAAAATGGATCCCAAATCGAGGGGAACATGCGTGGAAAACTTACGGACGATACCGTTGCGAGAGGTTTCGAACAGGCGTTGGTTTAACGGACGGTCGAGAAATGGAGTCCTTCTTTCCAATGGTCGTCAATGATTCGCAGTCAGGAAAAAACCAAGATTCGACGTCTGGCCCAAGCCTTATGTATCCACTCACAAGGGGATCGACATCAAAATATAATTAACACAGTTATTCCACCGCATCATCTCTTCTCCTCGATAAATATGGACAAAATCGGAGATAATTTAAACACACCACACTTCAATCAAGTTCGATGATGAGCAAAGCGTGGTGTGACAGATTTTCCGTCGTTCAAGCTCAACGATCAGAATTAAAAGAATGATCGCTGTTCACCAGCCTGCTTGTGACATCAAAGATCCCTACTATTAAGATTCTAGCAAAGGTGATAGGTCGCACATCCTTACGTCATACTCGTCATTCATACTACTCAATATTACGCGCGAAATTATAATTACTCGCTTCAAAATCAAACGGAAAATATCGCGAATTTCAGTAAACCACTTATGTTTTGCCAGAAGCAGTACGACTATTACCAAAAGCTCCTCCAAGGAAATTAACAAACAGGAGGCGAAAAACCAGGAAATCTACAATCTACACAGATTCACCTGAAAAAGAAGAGATAAGAAGAGAACATGAAAACAGATTGAAACGAACCAAAGCTAAGCAAATTAAGAAAAGATTAGATGGAGGAAAGACTAAAAGAAATGCTACAAACAGGAAAAAAATAACACGCGACATGAATCATCATCATCAGAAGAAGAGGAGTACTATTGCCTTGTTTGTATGTCAGCATATTCAAAAAGCAAACCGAGGGAAAAATGGATTCAATGCTCAAGATGTAAAAAGTGGGCGCATGAAGAGTGCACAAAAGGTAGTCTTAGTTATGTTTGCCACAATTGTGATTCTGAATGATCTCGTAACCAATGAAGTATTTTTGTTTAAAATATTTATTTTTATAGAAATAATAAGTCTTTAGTTTTTTTCTTAACATATTGTATAGCTGTGCCATTACGAGTCATAAAATATCATTATAAATGTTTCAACCGTACCCAGTCTACCCTACTATCTAGATCTATTTCTATTTCTAATAATCGTCAAATATTCATAAAAATAATTTTAATTTTAAGAAAATAAAGTTCTGAACTTGATGCGTTTTTTTATTTTTTACAGAAATAGATTTGAAGAGCGTAAAATACCTCTTGTTAGTATTTTTTTATTTTTCTTTGGAAAATTTACTGTACAAAAAATTAAAGCTAGTGTATTTACATGTTTTAAGTGAAAATAATTTTTACTTAATTGATTGTTACTGAACGACGATAATAAATACAGCATTTGTGTCTCCGTTGGGTGCATCCCATATTTTTTAATGCAACCCCCGGATATGCAAATGCTAAATTTAATATCATCTTTAAATAACAAGCAATCTCCAATTGGTTAAAAAAATTGTACTGAAACAGAATTACCATGTAAAAACTATCATTGGGTGTGAACTTTTTTTTTGAGGGGTGGGGTGTTTCAACTACTTTAAAGTGTTTATCGGTAGATAAAGAAATATGCATCTCTCATTTTGTCCCGAACAACATAGCGAAGTTTCATTGAAATCAGTGAGTGAAACTTCCATATGTTTCCTTGCTAGTAAAATTCAAAAAAATGGGACAAAATTTTCATGCTTTTATTGTTTTCTCAATGTATTTTGGACTTAGTTTGTTTGACGCGTCTAATATGGAGTTTTTTTTTAATATGTAGATTGCAAGATAATGCCATCAAAGAGCAAGGTCAAGCAGCATTGAATGACGTATACATTCCAAACTCGGTCAATTATTTAAGGCGATCTGATCCTGCTCAGAAAAAATCGGTAATGTAGGCAAACTTCCCAAAGTTGAAAGACAAACTATCCGATAGACGATTTCCTTCTATTAGTGTAGGAAATCAGTGCACGGTAATGGCTGCTGCGGCAACAGGTGCGAGTGAAATCATACATCCAAATAAATGGTCTTCTAATATTGTAGATTGCGTTGTAATTGACGGTGATAAGTTGTACCGGGATAGCTTACAATTTCGTCTTCCCGTATTAAATGGCGAAATAGGGAATATTCAATATCTCACGCCGGTTGAACTTATGAGGAATGCTACAGTATTGTCAACTGAATGTTTTATAAATGTAGGAAAAGATTGTTTCGGTTATTTAGACAATGATAATTCGGAATCCCTTCTTCCTAATTTACAGAACAAACTGAATGATATATTAGTACGTGACATTTCGAAAATTTTGACAAGCAACGGGTTGTCTATTGCTCTTTTCAGAATGGACCAGACAATTTGGATGTTTGATTCCCATAGTAGGAATGCTGCGGGCATAGGTTCGCCAAATGGTACCGCGTGTTTAATGGGGTTTCCAAGCATTGAGTCCCTATTAGAAGTTGTGCGAAAAAACAACCATTCAGTAAGGATCGGATAATATGTATTTGCGAACAGAAGTTACAGTAACTTTGTCTGTAAAATATCCACCAATTGAAGGTAATTCTTAAGCGGAAAATTATCCTCACTTGATAGATCCTCACTTGTTGATCCTCATCAACATTTTGATAACATGGGTAAATCGATGTTAACGGGATGCGAATCTCGATCTGCAATTGAGAGTAGAAATCCTAGCCAAAGAACACAGGAACCTGTTTCGTATGCAGAAAATGAGAATTCTTCCGAAAATGAAGATGAATGTAATGAAAGCGTTGAAGCAGATGATGTTTCTGAAGGTGATGAAATGAATATTGAAAGTAGCAGTGAGGATAGGTTAAGTGCAATAGATGATACATGGTTCAGTAACGATGATATCTCCAATTTCACAAAAGAAAAAACGAATGATATGAAGAATATAAGGATAAAATTCGTTGATGTAGTATACTTTTCTCTACAAATGCAACTAATGTGTAAAGAACACAACGAAACTTATGCCTCGATTCTTGATATTATTTCTTATCGAAATCGTGGATTGAACAGCGAAAACACGTACTTTTGTAAGGAATGTGCCTTCCAACATGTACCACGTAATGCACTTAATGTACATTAAGTTTTTATATCACGATCGGGAATGGCAGCCGTTTTAGCTTATCGTACTAAAAAAGTTATTTTGCATGAAATGTCATAAACATTACGCACCTAATCTAAGTTCTAATAGTATAGAAAGTGACATTGTAGTAAATATGTTTAAAACTTCAGTGTCTACGCGAGATGTAATTTTTAATATGTTGATTGCAGATGGCGACAGCAGTACTTATAATAAAATAAAAAATGCTATACCATATAAGCACGACGATGTAGAGGTTAATAAAGTTTTATGTGAGAACCATTCACTACGGATCACATGTAATTCTATTGTTCAGGTATCGGAAAAGAAACGTCCATTACCGATACCTGGAAAAATTAGACAAGCTGTGCGCAATTGTGGTGTGAGATTAACAAGAGATGTTAGAAAAGCTAGAAATTATAGAGTAAGTGAGAAAAAAACCTGGAAGAAACAAAAGAAAATTTGAAACGAGACATCCTGAATATTTCTAGTCATTTATTTTGTGAGCATAAGGAATGCGCATCACATGGATATTTTTGCGATGGAGTGCGAAAATCTGGGTAGGAAAATATAGTTCCTAAGTTGCATAAATTCGGAATGTCTGAGGATATTAAGGAAGTGATGCATCGTCTCAATCGAGATATAGTTAGTTTGGTGTACGGTGTTATAAGCAACAATGTGGAATACTTGAATTCACTAATAGCCAAGCGAATAATATCCAAACGTGTCAATCTTGGAAAGAGGAACGAATATGATGCTCGAGTTGAAATATGCAGAATATGAAAAGCACAAAAAAAGGAAGCTTATTGCTGACAAGGACTACGGACGTCAGTCCGAGAAGCCTGATATAGATCCAGAAACTTATGAAGCAGAACTGGAGAGACTTTACGAAAAATTGGATAATTACATATATAACGAATCGAGAATGAGATGCAATTGGAAATAGATTTCAATGTTAAAGGTGAACCTTCTGGTTTGTTCTGTAACCAAATTTTTTATGTAGGTTCTATTGCGTATCCTCGACAGGAATTTACTTTTAAATTAATCTAAAAGATGTGTTAAATTTTTAAAGTTCAAACAAGCGATAAGATAATATTTTAAATCAATGAGAAATTAATGAATTTCGAAGAGGCAGGTAGGCTGAGATTGAGAACATACAAATGATTTTCACAGTCAAATATAATAGACAAATCAAAATAAGCGAGTTACACAATAATACCAATCAATACATGTGAGCAATAACAATAACATAAATCAAAACGATCGAGCAGTAAATTGATTGTTGAACCAACGGTCAAAGTTTAATTTAAGAATAGAGCAAGATATGATTTAAATCCAGCGGACAAATAAAGTTATAAATAATCAAATATATTATTTGCAGCCAAAGAATTATTATCGATTATGAACGTCAAATTAGATAGTCAGATACGATAGCGAAATTAAATAAAAAATTAAAGTATCATAGATTTAAATAGCACGAAAAAATTATAAAAATCATGGTAAATAAAGACGAAAGAATTCCCCTCAAAAGATTGGGTATAAGAAATACAAGAATATAAATGTTTAAATTATTATTGCACGTCACAATCAATAATATAACAACAGTCAAAGTCAACGACTTACGTACGAAAATTCGAATGATGTCGGAACGTAGCGATGTAAAAGAAATGGCTAGATGCGTTGACACAAAACAGTGATCTAGATGATGATCAAACTGGACTGTTAAATTCACTGCAGACATCCATATATAGTGCCAAATAAACGATCTTCCAGACCCAATTTCCACTCATTCAAATATTCAAAGATGATAGTCCATCACAATAGAAATAGCCGATCCCAAATTACGTAACGATTCCATTAGTACAAATATGATGGGAATTGCTATCAGTACATATAAATTCCATAAAACAAAACCAGCAAAATAAGCACAATATATAAAATAAGCGAAATAAGATAAATAAAGCGCCACACTGAAACAAATAAACACATAACACTTTTATCAAAACCAATCACTATTTTAACTAATCAATTTTTAGGGAAAAGACTAAAAGAAACTACCTCTCAGAATCCATCTGAGCTCGAGAGAGTGGCGCAAAGATGCTCGATGATCAAGCGAGCAATGAACAGTTAATCAATTTCCTAAATTATATCGGCTCGCTTGTCACCCATACTCTTCCCGCTCCCCACTCTACCGATCAAATAATACAATTGATTGGCTTTGATAATCACGTATCACATTCATACCTATTTTATATTGCAAGAACGGAGCTGAATTTAAATACACCGCTTCAGTTCGTCCATAAGAATATTCATGAATTAGGAGTAACACCAGACGGTCTTGTTGACAACGACGGAATTCTTGAAATCAAATGTCCCTATGGAGCTGCAGACGAAACTCCCGAAGAAGTATATGCTCGGAAAGCGCACACTGTTTACGGTGTGTTTAGGGATGAAAAAATGATAGAGATGTCGGTGAACCACCACCACTACTACCAAGTGCAAGCGCAGTTGGAAATAGCAGACAGAAATTACTGCTTATATATGGTATGGACCAAAAAGGGCTACAAAATAGTTGAATTATGGAGAGATAGCACTTTTTGGAAGGTACACATGGAACCTTTCCTTGAAAGATTTTATAAGGATTGCTTGACACCCGAATTAGTGGATAGTCGACCTGAACGAGGCCTACTTATAAGGGAACCGTCTTACCAAAAATCAAGGTGCAGAAAATAGTTTATAAAATATAAGTGGTCAGTCCGATCATTGCCAGCTAAAATACCACGTAATTTAAATTTTTCCTAAAGGGTAAGATCGAAGAATATTCAGTCTTTATTTCTTCTCAGAAGTGATTGGTAGTGCATGGTGTGTTTATAGGTTTGATGTTATAAGAACCCATATCCTGAAGTCCACAAAAAAAAATCATCCCGCCACAGAGTTCAATTTTTTTCCAAAAATAAATATTTTCCTAAAGGGGAAGAATATTCACAGAGTCTTTATTTCTTATCACAAAAGATTGGTACTGCCTGGGTGTGTGTATGGGGTTGTTGTCATAAGAACCCATATCCTGAAGTCTACAAAAGAGAATCATTCGGGCACAGGTTTCCATTTTTTCGAAAAATGAACATTTTCCTGAAGAAGAAGATCGAAGAATATTCAGAGAGTCTTTATTTCTCATCAGAAATGATGTCCGTCATGGGACAGCATTTTTTTGAGGCCTCAGCTTTGGCGCCTACTGGATAGTTGTTAAAAAACGAAATTAAAAAAAACCAATGTTTTGAATACGACAATTACATCCAAATAGGTAAATACGTGCGGCTGCATTTCATTAGTCCATAAAACCATAAATTCATTTAGTCCATAAATCTCTGAAAGGTCGCAGGTACTCCCGTAAGTCCAAAAGGCATTCTCTTATAATGATACACCTCTTTTCCTGGCACAGTAACGACAGTCTTCTCCTTACTTTCTTCTGACAAAGGAATTGGATGACGCCTTATTTAGGTCCAGTGTTGAAATATAACGGGCCGAATTGAGTTTTTCTTAGTGATGGGACATCGAAATGAAAACATCGATGTTCCAAAACATCGACATCGAAAATGGTCAACATCGATGCAGTCGATGTATCGAAAATAAAACACCGATGTTAAAAACATCGATATCGAAAGCAAAACATCGATATTTCGATATTTTCGATGTCGATGTCCCATCATGTGGAGAACATAAACATCGATTCACGATCATCGAAAAAAAACATCGATGCATCGAAAACATCGAAAGTAAAACATCGACATCAAAAGCAAAACATCGATGTTTCGATGTTTTCGATGTGCTGACTCGCTGGCTGATGGTTCAATTAACTAATTATCTATGAGTTTCTTAATTTCACCTAGAAGAGCTTTATGAACTTTAAGCTACATTCGATAGTTCTTTTGTTTAATTGGAGAATGACCTTGGGTGTCGATCATGTGCTCGACTAATTTCAGCGCAGGTAATTTCTCGGAAGGTGGTGGTAGAACTCTTTTCAAGAAATTACTTAGTTCTTATTTTTCTTCTTTTGTTAATAAGAAATTAGTAACTTTTTTATTTCTTTATTAGTAATTATTAATAAAGAAATACATGTTACAGAATTTCTAACCGCGATGCTTTTCAAAAGTTAATGCACTTTAATTTAAAAAAAAAAAACAGTAAATATCGCCTGACACGTAATTAGTTCACAATTCTTATTGTTTCCTGATAAATCAGTTGTTCGATCGAAAACAAGAAATTACAAATTATTATGTGTAACTAACCTCTTGCTATGCGTAAAACTCGCATTACTCGAATTATGGTAGGGTTAATTGGAATAACTTTAGATTCCACTTCCTCGAGTACAATTCCCACTACTGATAATATTACAATTCCTACGTCCAGCTGATTCCATCTGAAAATAAAACGGGGATTTTTATAATATATAAAAATATAATATATAAAAAATGGTGGAAGAATATGTTTTTTTTCATAGTCTCCACTAAAAAGTTCTTGAAATTCTTATTCGATCAATAATATTTACTACATCGCACCGGCTTCGAATTTCATGAAACTTCGTGAAATTATAATGTCATAAGAGGGACACAATCTTCACAATCTGCGTCTACGCACAGTGATCGGAAAGTCCAAAAATGTGTCCAACATACGGAAAAAAAAATGTTATTCTTATGATTTGAACGCAGTTAGTAGAGTAGGATTCTCTGCATTCGTTTCAAATAGCAGAGAAAACATGTGACGTTTTACGGTGTAATACACGTCACACAGTCTCCTAACACTTCTCTCTCCCGAGACTGGTGAACGAGTGACGTCACGCAGGGACAACAATATGGTATGGCCAACGCTGTGTAATACCAGATTGCGTAGCGCAGTGGTAGCATTTACAGGCTTTGAGCAGTCGCTCTATGTATTCCATTGTTAATGGTTGAGCACATGAACGATAGCGGGATTATTCCACGAAAAAGAGATAATTAAGTCTTTTACTAAAAAAATCGACAAGCTCTTCTTACAGACCGAATTCAGCTTCATATAAAAGATTCATAAAGAACCTAATAAAGCAAACTTAAAACAAGCGATCCAAGTGTCAATAAAATAAAAATATAGTGGAAATACGATCAGCTCCAACTCAGGTACAGGCAAAAAACCAAAAAAAGCAAAGAAGTTACCGATAAAGTCAAAGGAATTCCCACATAAGTGAACCAAAAAATAGTAAAAGCTGTTTTCTAGCTTTCTCTCTTCTTGTAATTCACAGATGTACGATTTACACAATCAATAGGTGCTTCTATGATTGTAAAAATCTAAAATAAATATTAATAGTATAATCGTGGGAGATTAATACTCGAAATGGGAAGGAAAGGGGAACGAGAACTGCCACAGAGGGGGCGAAATCAATTAGCCCAATTAACAAAAAGAAGTTAATTTATTTACCGTAAGCAAAAAGTCGTAGACCCGAGAAGCTGAGACCCGAAGAAAAAGAGAACTAGGTGGCCGAACGACGATTCGCAGCACCGCTGCGAAACCAAATCATAAAATTAGAGAACTAATTTACTCACGTCAGGCGCTTCTGAACGAAACTAATCAGCTATGCCTGCACCATAAAAAAGGTCTTCTTCTTCACCTTTTTCAATGTCTTCTCTTATTTTTTTCGCCAATCGAGTTTCTTTAGTCGAGCTTTCGCCTCGGTGCTCTTTTCAGGTTTTTTTTGCGAAAATAGCTCCAGAAGCCAAAGCGTTTCGAATTTTATTCTAAAATTTGTACAGGGTATGAAATGAAATGTTGTACTTTCGATTTATGCAATAAAAAAAATCGATTTTTCAATCGATTTATATGAGGACACCCCTTTACACGGTGGTCGGGAAGCAAAAAAAAGTAGGTCTGAAACACCTAAGAAAAGTGAATGTGGCATGCTTTTTTTGGTACTTAGGAGTGCTCAAGAATCGTTGAGACAAAATCTTATCAGATGCTGTTCGCGAGAAAATCACTTTTTTGTTCAGTCGAAAGTACCAAAAATCGGTTTTTTTAAGAATATCTCCTCAGGGATGTATTTTTTCATAAAAGTTGTTTGAATATGATTTATAGAGAATAAAATTACCTTTAAAATTAGCACCCAGGCGTTCATAAATGTTCAATAGCCACTGAGAAATAGTGTTTCAAAGTTGACCCTTTTTGTCATTTTTCGCGAAAATCGTTGAAAATAAGATTAAAAAAAAAAGTTTGTAATCTGTGTCTGAGAAGAAAAGAAAACTATATAGAATTACCTAGGCAATGCTTGTTTAGTTTTTTAACGTGGAAAAACCGATTCTTTCCACTAATTGACTTCACTAAAATGCGCTGTATCTCGATAGCCAATGGATATTTTTTAAAGTTCCATAGCCCATTTTGAAAAAAATTGTATTCTCTATAAATCATACTGAAACAACTTTTATGAAAAAATACATCCCTGAGGAGATATTCCCGAAAATCGATTATCGGTATATATGGCCTAATTATATATGCTCTATTTCGGTAACTATTAGATATTTTTTTATGTTCCATAACCCATTTTGAAGGGAATTTAATTCTCTACAAATCATGTCAGAACAACTTTTGCGATAAAATACATACCTGAGGAGATATTCTTAAAAAAACCGATTTTTGGTACTTTCGACTGAACAAAAAAGTGATTTTCTCGCGAACAGCATCTGACAAGATTTTGTCTCAACGATTCTTGAGCACTCCTAAGTACCAAAAAAAGCATGCCACATTCACTTTTCTTAGGTGTTTCAGACCTACTTTTTTTTGCTTCCCGACCACCGTGCTTAAGGGCGTTGGATAATCGAAACTTGTAACTTTCTTCGGGTGCCTCCCATTTTCATCACGGCCCTGTCCTCTCAAACGCATGAGAAAAGATATGGCGAGTATGAAACACACTACTTGAATGTTCTGTTATAGACACAACAAAGACTGTAAATAAAAAAAACGCGTTGTAAAAAATTTTTGACGTAAATAAACTTTATTATTATGACTATCCTCATCCTGAATTAACCTTCTTGCGAGGGTTAATCAAAACGAGGAATTTAGGGAAGATAAGAAGAAGCTATTTCATAATTTTCTTTAAATAAATTAATATAACTTTAGTATTCTAGACGTCACATAGCCCCTTCTTATTTTTGGTGCATCGGCCGGGAAAACTATAAGTCAACAGATTCAAAAAAGAGAGAAATTTCAAATATCATATTACAGTTAATCAAGATTCAGAGGCAGAAACTAAAATAATATCTTATGTTTTATTGTGTATCCCCTATTTATGCAAATTCTATGAAAATCTAAAATTGACATCATGAAATCCTAGCGATATATTTTGACACCTGTCCTAACTTTAACCCTGAAATAACCTTTTCCCTAAAAATATTGAAGTTTTTTATTACAATTTTATCTTCGGAATAGATTTTTTCCCTTTCAAAATTGTTTTCTTTATAATATGATATTTTGCAATGTGTGATGTCTGACTCAAACACTCCCGCAACCCCAAGAATCACCCGTTCTCAAGTGAAAGACAATCCTACTCTCTTAAGAGAGATACAAACAAATCAAGAATACCTAGCTTTACGCAAAAAATCAATTTCCTTTGAAATTACTCAACCCCAAAAAACCAGAGTTGACCATAGCCCGATAAGAGGTTCACACGATTCTGATTCTTCAATTAATGAAGACGTGTCTAACTTATCGCATTCCACCACGTTTACCAATTCTGGCACAAGTTTCTCGGACAGCTCGACTGAAGGAAATTCACAAATACAAAATCTAACAGAAAAAGAAAACGAAACCGAAACCCATCTGTTCGATCATTTAACAGATTCAATCAACAATAAGCCAAGCACATCTACTTTATCTACTAAACAAAATCTCAACTTCAACTTATTAACTCCAGACAATAAACTAATCGAATCTACAATGGCCATCCCAAATAATCGACAGGTATCTGTTCGAGATGCCTTAGAAATCGTGCCGCTCTTCGACGGTAAAAATATTCCCCTATCTATATTCATAGACGGATGTGAGGAAGCAAAGGAAATGCTTCCCAGTAATCCCACCGTTGAGGAAAATTTAGTAAAAATGCTTAGAAGCAAAATTACTGGGGAAGCTAGGAAGAGTATTCATGGGTACAAGTACAGTAAACTCGACGGGCTATTAGAACGATTAAAAACGGTCTACGCACCCTCTAAGTCCGTGTACGAACTGCAGGGAGAACTAGGGGGTATATACATGTGGGATCAAGAAAATGTACTATCATACGCTAGCAGAATACTAGAATTAGGGGATAAAATTTTAGACATCCACAAATTAAACAACAATAATCGAGAAGATCAAGTCTTCAAAGACAACCTGGAAACTAACATGGTAGACTGTTTCATAAGAGGATTACGAGCGGATTTAGAATTACGAATTACGAGATCCAATAGTTTCAGGGAAATCACCAATAAGCTGAACAAAAATTATCAGCAAGAAACAAATTAAGAAAGGGAAATACTAATCGTCAAACGGAAACTGAGCATAAAAATTCTAGGGAATTCGCAAGAACACACAAAATTCACTTTGCGCAAAAGGAACCAACAATTTGCCAATATTGCGGGAAAAGGGGTCATACCGCCTTAATTTGCTACCACAGTAACCAAGCACCTAAAAGGTTTGAACAACGGAATCAAATTCAAATTAAGCCTATAAATAAAAATTTCACCTAAGATTTTTTTCAGAACTCAAATAGAAATTTTGGACAAAATTCTTATACACGTCCACCCCCAAATAGAAACTTCGGTCAAGATTCCTAGCAAAATAAAAGATTGGGTCAAAGTTATTATACAAGCCCACCCCCAAATAGAAACCTTGGTCAAGACTCTTACCAAAATCAAAGGTCCGGTCAAAATTATTATTCACGTCCTCCACCAAACAGAAGCTTTGAACAAAATTATTAACGACAACGGCCCGAAAATGGAAATTTTAGTAATTACGGCCACAATTCCTATCAACCACCATACGAAAATAGAAATTTCGGGAATTTCAACCAAAACCCTCATCAACAAACATCCGAAAATAGAAATTCCTATCAAAATAGGAACAATTGGATCGGATGAAATTATAAACGAAGATGAGCGACTACGACTAACGGGAATAAATGAACACCCTGTATTTACATTAGGACAAATTTTGATTAATGTTTTCTGAATTCCTACCATTTTTAATCTAATACCAGACGAAGTACCAATAGAACATCACGGAGTGTTAGGAACAGAATTTTTTTAGAAAAATAATGTAACAATCAATTATGAAACTAAACAAATAAAAATAAACGGGAACCATTATCCGTTCGAATCCCAAGATTTCATTACATTACCAAGCAGAGCAATTTCCAATATTTACATAAATATTAAAAACAATGATAAGAAAATAGGATACGTTCCTCGATTAAACATAGGAGAAGGAATATTTCTGGGCGACGCATTGGTCAGGAACCATGAAGGACAATAAAGACAACAGACGATGAGCCTATCACATTTCGACAATATAGATTCCCTCCAATACACAAAGAAGAAGTCACGCGCCAAGTCAACGAATTATTACAAAACGGAATAGTGAAACCTTCCCAGTCCCCATACAACACTCCAGTATGGATAGTCCAAATGAAATTAGACTCTCATGGAAATAAAAAATGGAGAATGGTGTTAGACTTTAGAAAGTTAAATGAAAAAACTATAGGTGATTCCTATCCTCTCCCAAACATAACTGAAATTCTAGATCAGTTAGGAGGAGCTCAGTATTTTTCTGTGTTTGATTTGGCTTCAGGATTCCACCAAATCGAGATGAACTCACAGGACTCGCATAAAACAGCTTTTTCTACCCCTTATGGTCACTATGAATTTGATCGGATGCCTTTTGGTTTAAAAAACGCCCCAGCAACCTTCCAACGATTAATGGATTTAGTCCTCAGCGGATTACAGGGAACCGAGTTATTTGTCTACCTAGATGACATAGTCATCTATGCTAATACCCTAGAAGAACACGAAGAGAAATTTTGTAAATTAATGAATCGCTTAAATGTCGCTAATTTAAAATTGCAACCAGATAAGTGCGAATTCCTACGGCCAGAAGTAAGCTATCTGGGACATATAATAGACAAAGACGGAGTGCGTCCAGATCCGAAGAAACTTATAGCGGTCAAAAACTTTCCAGTCCCCAAAAATGTCAAAAACATTAAACAATTTCTAGGGCTAGCAGGATACTACAGAAGATTTATAGAAGGGTTTTCAAAAATCACCCACCCAATAACTAAATTATTAAAGGAGGACATCCCTTTTCTGTGGACAGAAATCCAGCAAGAAGCATTCGAAAATCTGAAAAATAAGCTATGCGAAGAACCAGTATTACAAAAACCCGATTTCTCAAAACCATTTATTCTTACCACAGATGCCTCCGGATATGCAATAGGAGGAATCCTATCACAAGGTATAGTTGAGAAAGACCGACCCATAACTTATACATCGAGAACCTTAAATGATAATGAAAAGAAGTATGACACTTACGAAAAGGAGGCACTGGCCATTATTTATTGCGTACAACATTTTCGTCCTTATTTATACGACCGAAAGTTCACATTGGTTACAGATCATAAACCCCTAGTTTGGTTCCAAAATTCAAAAGATCCATGCTCTAGAGTAACGAGATGGAAATTAAAACTGTCAGAATATGATTTTGATGTAATATATAAGGCAGAGAAAACAAATGTAAATGCGGATGCATTATCCAGGAACCCCATTGAAGATGAAGACTTGACAAATAAAGTAAGTATCATTACACCCCACTACAAGGAAAATGATACTAAAGAAATAAAAAACGAGGTAGAAAATAAATCAATGAATCTTGGAAATATAATTAATAACTTAACTGAAAAATTGAACGAAGTAATGCATAGTTTCTCTAAAAAAGACGAAAGTACCCAAGTTCCAAACTTAACATGGAATACAATGATAACACGAAGTCAAGTAAAGAAACCAAAAGTGAATATTATAGACGAAGAAAATAAAAAAATAAAAATTCAGCTTCCAAACTTAAAGAAAAAACGTGGTAGACCAAAGAAGGTTAGTACCAAGGTAAAAATGTCTTCTCTTCTGAAGAAAAAACGAGGAAGACCAAAGAAAATAATTAAATCGGACTCAGAAGAAGAAATCGTTTCCGATCCAGAATACATTCCCAGAGAGGAATCTAAGAAACCTAAATGTTATAAAAATAAAAATAAAAAATATAATAAAATATCTATAAATTCAGATGAAGAAAATAAGGAATCAGAAACCGAAGAAGGAACCACAAAAAATCATAAAAAGAAATACTTTGAGCATAAAAATTTTTAAAATGAAGAAAATGAACCAAATTTTTTTGAAGGCGTCTCAGAAGAAGAATCAACAGACGAAGAAGATAATTTCCTTAAGCAAACAGAAGAACTCCTACCCCCGCCAGAACCACCGCCTACCCAAAATGTATCAACCGGATCAAAACTTCTAAAGACGAATATTATAGTATGTCGCGACCAATTGCCAATGAGAAAAGACAATTATGCATATTTTCTCTCTCCTGAAGGAAATCCACTCGATAACGGATCAAGATCCCCGGCAAAACGGGAAAAACTACCTAAATTCACAAATCTTGAAAATGGACTAGCTAGATATATCAAAAAGGGACAGCAATACCATATAGCTCTCCCCTTTGAAGGTACAAATTTAACTGAAACTTTAGAAAATATAAAAAAACCAATATCTTCTTTACACTCATTAACAAATAAACTACAATTAAAATCAGTCAGTATTGCCAAGACCGCCCAAATTAACCATATACTTTGGGATCAAATCTTAGATATATTAAACAAAACCTTCACCGAGTCAAATACAAAAGTAATAATATGTATGGGCATTACAAAATATCCTACTGAAGAACAACGGAATGAATTAATAGAAGAAGCTCACTCATCAGCCATAGGAGGACACAAAGGAGTAACGAAGACTTATAACAGGATTCGTCAAAATTTTTTCTGGGAGAACATGAAAATCGACATACAAAAATATATCCAAACATGTTTACAATGCCAACTTAAAAAACTCGTTCGAGTAAAAACAAGAAATCCTATGGTCATAACAGACACACCAGGAACGGCCTTCGAAAAAATCGCGATGGACATCGTTGGACCCCTCCCAAAAACCCAGTTAGGCAATGAATATATTCTTACTATCCAAGATAACTTCACTAAATATTCACTAGCTATTGCCCTTTCGAATCATAAAGCAAGTACAATAGCAGACTCATTCGTGAAAAAGTTTATTTGCATATTTGGATCACCAAAACCAGTGTTAACCGATCAAGGCACTGATTTCTTGAGTAATCTAATGAAAAGACTTGTAACGATTCCTAGGGTTATTTTAAGGTCCTGATATTGAATGCTTATATTTCGTAGCTTATTGTGGATGTTAAGACCTTATGCCCTCTCATAGGCTGGAATCGTGGGAGTGGGACGGTTCCCAAGGGAGGCAAGTAAATACGCAATAATTAAACAATAACAACGTTTATTTAAATCAAAAACGAAAATATTGCAAGATAATATCGGTTCCCGGCTACGGAAAGACTCGATACAATACAAGTTTGTTTAGTGATAAGAAAGGATCGATATAAACTAGATTACGTTCATCGCAAACCGAGAAAACGATAAGTCTCTTCCAAACAAGTTGTGTATACTTGTGATAATTTAGTTATGAGTTGAAACTCAAGACAACCGAAATTATAAAGTTTCGCACGCTAGCCCCAAAGAAAGGACCCTCTCTTGATCCTGACTAAGCGTACATTATTCTGGTTCAAAAACCTTTAGACTCTACAATTAACTAATTGCTCAGCCCTGCGTGAACTGTTACCCGTTGCAAGAGAGAGAACGCAAATTAAAGTGAATTACCGCGGCGCTCGCGAATTAAGAGAAAGAATCCCGTGAAATTGAAATAGAACCTCCGATTAGTAACGAAGCTAACACTAATACGTTAATCTGACAACAGAGTGCAATTTAAGTCAGTCTGTGACGCATTTGGTAAGTTACGGTCAATTTTCCGTAAAGTTACTGCTTGGCAAGAAGTTACCCGTTGAGAACACTATGCCTTGCAGATGATCGCGCTCTGACGTCACACCGTGAAGTTATACACGAAACGAGAGTTCCCGGTAAGTCGCCTCTCCGTATGATGACCGGCCTTCTTCACCCTCTGTATAGCAACCTGATTTCTCCACCCTGCTAAGTTCCCCCAGCCTGGTACAGCGTGCGAAGGAGCTTGACAAAGATGGCGATTGTCACAACGGACT
>UCOK01018145.1:0-13941 GCA_900474325.1 Synergus umbraculus | reverse complement strand
CCTCTACAATATGATATATAAAGTTTTCCTCTTAATTTTAGAGGATTTTTCTCTTCTAAAAAGGAATCCTCTCAAATAAAGAGGAATCCTCTTAAAATAAAAGGAAAAATCCTCTCAATTTAAAAGGTTCCTTTAAACTGTTTTTTTATTTGTCTAGGTTATATTTTAGGTTTTCTAAAATCAATAATGCATTATTAACTTTCAATTTTTATTTATTGACAAAACGATTTTTTAATTTTACAGAATATATATAAAAACGTAGCCGCACTGTTAAACACATTCTTCACTTCTACATTCGACACATTTGACACACTACTCGATACATTCTTCTCTTCTAACCTTCTAACGCATCTAAATGTTCTAGCAAAATCGCGAAATCACCAGCCGATTCTATTAGTTTGTTAAGTAGAAAATTTACTTACTACCGAATAATTCGATATAACAACTTAGGCCCAATTGTTGTGACAAAAAAGCTGATAGCGTCGATTTCATTCTGGCACTTTTGGAGTTTTGGGTAACACGACCGATGGCTACCGAGAACGCGACACGAATAGGTTAGTCTATTACACCCACGAAGGAATAATGAGACCGAACTCCGTAGCGCCACTGGGAAACAAAAATTCGACCGTAAGTGCCTGACTTATTCTCAGGAATACCGAAATCGAGTGTGCATGGGCGCAGTTGATACTCTTCCAATTCATGGGAAAGGTGTGCGAGTGAGAAAGTTTGTCAAATTGATGTAAGTTAGAGAGGTTACGTTCGTTTGTTTTGGTGCTTATAAAAACTTATAAATACATATTTTACTAATATCTATGTAAATATTTTAGAATAACTAAATCACCTCATAATAACTTTTAATAAAATTATAATATTTTGTTCATGTTGACACTCCGAAAAACTTTAAACTTTTCAATCAAGTTATATGTTACTTCCATGATTTCTTTATCGTATTAAAAATTTAAAAGATACTTACCTATACTTTTCCTCCTCAAAATTTGATTACACATTTTTCAAACAATTACTGGAAATACCGTTTATATATTTATTTCGTTTATCGTTCATATAATATCAAGAATCGAACATAACCTCTCTAACTTACATCAATTTGACAAACTTTCTCACTCGCACACTTTTCCCATGAATTGGAAGTGTATCAACTGCGCACATGCGCACTCAATTTCGATATTCCTGAGAATAAATCAGGCACTTACGGTCGAATTTCTATTTCCCGATTTGAGAGGTCTCCCACGGACAGTTTGGTCTCCTTATTATTCCTTCGTGATTACACCTCACTGGCGTCACTAACGCCTGTTCTAAGACTAAATCCTCTCAATATTAGAGGATTATTCTGAGTCTGAAAGAAAATTGCAAAAGTAGTCATTTTGTCACCTCTATTCTTAAAAATAGAGGAAAATAATCTTATTCATAGAGAAATATGCTTATTTTTATATGAAAATATGAGAGGATTCTATAAAAGGAATTTTCCTCTTAAACGAAGAAACTATTTTTTTCGGTGTATAATATATCACAGAGAGAGAAAAGTCGGTAAGGGGCATCTCGGATACTTTCCTTGTCAGATGAGAAAGAGAATTCATTTTCCTTCACTTTAACCGAAATCGTTTAAAGTGGGAAGGGTGAGAAATGTGGAAGAGTAAGAGATACTTCAAGACTGTTGGTTTACTGAAATGCCGAGCAAAAATTAAAGTTGTAGAAAAGGGAAGCTTCATTATGGTATTATATTATAAACTTTCATATAAGGATAACAAACTTTTCTCTACATCTCATGTAAAGCTTTACTGAACTTTCGAGTAATTATTCAATTCCTCTATAAATAATTCATCAACCTTAGTCATTTTATAACCAATTGAAAGGGAATAATTGATCTAAATCTTTTAGAATTCGCCACATTCTTTATATGAGAATTTTACTTTACATCATTAGAGTTTACCAAATTATCGTTCATTTTATCACAATTGGTATGTCAATTATTATAACAAAAAAGTGAAAAAATCTTCAGCTTGTCCTTATATCTCAACTTTGTTCGAAAGTTAAGTAAAGTTTCACGAAGAAATTTTTTCTGCCTAATTTCACAGCAATATATAATACAATACGGATGATTTTATAGTTTAAGAATGCTGGTTTTTATACTGTCATTTAATGGTAGGAGAAGTTGAGACCTTTTCACGTTTAAGACAGGAAATCGGCAACTGTAGAATATCGACGAACAGTGCGGCCATGCATTCTCGTCCTTGCTCGCACTTATTGGTCTCTTTTATCGCACCCACTAAACTGTAAGGAAGGAATCCCGGGTGCTATAGTTTCATAAGGTTTCTCTCGAGAGAGGTCAAAGACGTGGGCTGCCTATAAATATAGCACTTTTCTAAGTTTCTTCTATATTGCTGAACTGGGAATAAGTCTCCGAAGTCTCAAAATCTATCGAGAGAATCTTCACTTTAAAATTCACTTGAGGAAGAGAATTTTACTTCTTTGAATTAATTTGATGTTTTAATCATTCTTAATTTCGATGAGTATCATATTATTGCATCTTCATAGAATAAGCTTTCTATCGATAATTTTCAATTTTAATCTTTCGACCTATATCGACATAATTCTACCTCAAGAGTCCGGAAACGAGGTTTTAAGCACCGAAAAAAAAAGTTTCTTCGTTTAAGAGGAAAATTGCTTTTATAGAATCCTCTCATATTTTCATATAAAAATAAGCATATTTCTCTATGAATAAGATTATTTTCCTCTATTTTTAAGAATAGAGGTGACAAAATCACTACTTTTGCAATTTTCTTTCAGACTCAGAATAATCCTCTAATACTGAGAGGATTTACTCTTAGAACAGGACTCGCACATTCGAAGTCAGCGCCCTCAGTGACATCAGTGAGGCGTCAGTTGTGTTCAGTCGTGTTACCCAAAAGTGCCAGGATGGAATCGAAGCTAGCAACATTTTTATCACAATTGGGTCTAGGTTCTTACATTGAGTCTTTCAAAAGTAAAAATACTAAAAACAATAGGTTTCAGTAATCATTATTATTCATTTGAATTACAAAAAACAGAAGACTGAGAATGTCTCGCGCAGAAGGACTTTCTTTCGCACCAACCACTGAAATTAGTAACTGCACCACGAAGTACTAGTTTAATGGTGTCGCTTCGTTTTAAATTGTAAAATTAAAAAATCGTTTTCAATAAAATAAAAATTGTAAGTTCAAAATGCATTATTGATTTTAGAAACCCTAAAATATAACCTAGACAAATAAAAAAACAGTTTAAAGGAACCTTTTAAATTGAGAGGATTTTTCCTTTTATTTTGAGAGGATTCCTTTTTAGAAGAGAAAAATCCTCTAAAATTAAGAGGAAAACTTTATATACCATATTGTAGAGGAAAACTTGCATCAGAATAAGAGGAATCCTCTTAAACGAAGAAACTTTTTTTTTTCGGTGAGGGTATGTGATTCTTACTATACGAGTCCAATCGCGCGCTTGAGCGCCCGTTTTTCGTATTTGAAATATTTTACGTCATTAGGCTTACTGCTCACTTCATGCGTAACTAGTGGTTACGCTGACATCAGAAATTAAGGTAACGCTATGAAGTTAGCTGAAATGCATGTTCTTTTTGTAATCGAAATGATTCGTGATTCGTCTTAGTTTTCATCATTTGCTCTTTAAGTTTTAGAAAGTTAAAGAAAACGAAAGTTAATTTTCGTGTTAAATATTTAGTACTTAGATTAAATTCTTAATGCTTGGAAAGTAAAAAGCTTTTTTTTTATCAACATAAATTATAATATTTTACGATAAGTTCGGTATGAATTTCAGTCTTTTGTGAAGCTTTTCAACTTCCTATTATATATTTTACATTATTCTGAACGCACTAATTTTTCTTGAACTTTAGGAAATGGTAACGAATATATAAAAAACATGTGTCTCTCTACTCTTCTTTTTTGAAAAAAATTAATTTTAGAAAATTAATAGTAGACTAATGTATATTTTCATGTTGTTCACCATTTCCCAATATTTCAGCCAAAAATATGTATTAAAAATTAATTGAATGCATATTCTGTAAATTAAAATATTATTTAGTACTCACTTGAATAAGCATTTAATTAATTTATATTTTTTAGTAAAATTCATTAGTTTCAATAGAATGCACATTTTTATAATTCGAAATGCCATTATTTAAAATAAAAAAAAAATAAGAATAATCTTTTTTGAATTTGATCTGCGCGCGAATAGGAACCAATCAGATTTCAAGCATAAATTGGGAACACTGTACATCAAAATTAACCTGATTCGGCGCCAAATAAATTAACAAATAAGGTAGGCGGAGTAACAAAAACCGTAAACTTCTATTAAAAGATATTTATTATTAAATATATAATATTATATTGTTATATTTTTTTTTTTTTTCGATACTTTTTCACATTCGGGATTTTGTTTTTTCGATTAAAAAATATTGTCCCTATTGAATCATTGGTACTAAATGTAAAAATCTGAGGTACGACCATACCACTTTGAAAACCCCAGTTCTCCTCCGATCACTGAAGTTAAGCAAAGTTAGGCGCGGTTAGTACTTGGATGAATGACCGCTACTGTCCATACGTCGTATTTAGCATTTTTAACTTCGCGCGATTGTAAAGTGGTTATACACTCGAGTCTCTCAAATGTCAACTTCTCAAATCTCAAGTTCTCCCAAAAGTCAAGTCATGTTTCTCCCAAATGTCAAGTTTGTATTTCTCAAATTTCACTTGAAATAACTACTGCGCGCGCTCTGTGTTCGGCATCTGATTGGTAACATGCGCAATTGATGTGACTATAGAGAATCAAGAATTTCTTGACATTTGGGAGACTCGAGTTATGCGCAAATTCGAGAATAAATTTTCTCGACTTGACGCTTACTTCATGCGTAACCAGTGGTAACGCTGACGTCAAAAATTGAGGTAACGCTATGAAGTTAGCTGAAAGTATGTTCTTTTTATAATAGGATATCACTAAATAATTAAAATGTGATATAAATACTTTACATTGTTTAATAATTTACATTTTTAAAATAATAAATTGAAAGACTTACAACATTTTGAAAATCCACTCTCTAAATCTGAGTTAGTGAAAAATAGGTCACTGATTTACTTTAGTGAAAAATTCGACTAATTGTTAGTCATTTTTGACTAAAACTTTAGTGAAAAGTTGAAAACTTACTAATTGAAATAGTGAAATACAACTGTAGGAAATAAATTACTGTAAGATTAAACCTTTCGCGGTTTAATTGCGCTAATGGTTGGAGCTCTTTTATTTGTTCCCCGCATAGGAGTGTGTCGATCGAATATCGAAACGATTATGGGACTGGGACTTATTTGATTGGGCAGGATTGTCGCCTGGCTGGATATCGATAGTGGGCGTGATTAAAGCTCTCTTCCAGAGCGTCTCAAGCTGCTTGACACTTTTAATTTGTGTCTCGCAGCAAGAAGACCATCCTGAAATTAACACCACGCTCACTTCGAGCTTTGGCATCGGCGTCGTCCTGGGGTGAGTTTTCTGACTCTGTAGTCCCATTCTCGTTATCATGATTTTGTGAATTCCTGGAAATAATAGTGCGGTTTTGGTATTTTTATGGTTGCAGCGTGGTGTGTGTGTGTAGATGCCAATTTACTATTGATTATACAACCACGATCTACGGTTCTCCCTGGCCAACACATTCCTGTCGGGTTTTTTGGACTAAGGTGCTAAGGTGGACGCATGAGATATGAGAATAGATGACTACGGAATTGTCTAATCCGTTTATTGTATGACGTCCTGTCTAACCGACGGAAATCTAAGCCTCTGAAACCAGCGTTTCGTCCCATCTGCTTTTCTAACACCAGGTTGCCATTAGGTATCGTACTTGATATAAAATGTGTGCATTCTGCCACGAATATGTTCTTTTGTGAAGAAACTCGTTATTTGATTATTATAATCGTTTGTTTGTTCTTCTCGCTGCTCTTATGTAATATTTTATCATGCTTTGGGAGACTATTTATTTGTTGATGCGATGATTTAACATGCGGAATTGTTTATTGATTTTATGTGAATTCATCTTTTATTGATTCTGAGCCTATTTTGATCATATTTATATTTATGTCTGATTTCTCGCCATTATTTCTATGTATGCATATATGTTTCATTTATTTGATTTGTGAAGTTATTGAGGGAGTACTATTTCGTTTCTGAATAGTGTCGGTTGATCAATTTTGTAGATTCGCATCGTTTATAACCGCTGGGCTTATTATTGATATTGTTGACAAGTGTGAAAAGATTTACAGGCATCTAGATCTTGTTTTGATTTGTATTAGTATCGTTCATTATTAATTATACCAGCACGAATAATTTTACTATTTTAAAATAAATTTGGGATAATATTGAGGACGTTATCAATTGGAATTCTTTTAATTGCATCCTCCATTTTAGTAACAGTCTTGAAAAATAATGAAAAAAATTAAATAAGAAAACAGGATTTGTTACACAACTAATAATTAGTGAAAATTTTCACTAAAGTAAATTAGTGACCTACTTTTCACTAATTCAGATTTAGAGAGCAACAAAATAAAACAAAACTGAAATTAGAAGCAAAGCAACGCACGATATGAAAAAATGTCTAAAGATGAAAAATGTTTCTTTTTGAACACTCTATAGGTTCGGCATAACAACTTTTTGAATTTCCTTAAAAAATCAAAAATTCAAATTTTCTCTCTAAATCTGAATTAGTGAAAAGTGAGCCACTAATTTACTTTAGTGAAAATTTGTACTAATTATTAGTTGTATTTCACTATTTCAATTCGCAGTTTTCAATTTTTCACTAAAGTTTTAGTTAAAAATAACTAACAATTAGTAGAATTTTTCACTAAAGTAAATTAGTGACTCACTTTTCACTAATTCAGATTTAGAGAGTTGAGACAAATTACGCGAGATGCAGAAAAAATGATGAGGAACATAGTTATTGGTCTTGCAAAGATATACAAGTTTTCCTTTGGCCATTTTTCAATAGGATAAGTAGTTTTTGTTTTAATCATGAACAATATTGTTAAATAAAGCCGAGCGCGAGGTTTAAATCAAATATCGAACACGAAGCGCGAGTGCCCTGATGAGAACGTGCTCCTTAAGGTCGATAGAACCTTAAGTAAATTAGTTTTCGTTTGCATTTCCTGTTATACTCTCGGGGGTAAGTAGTCAACAAGCGAAAGCGATTCAAATAGATCGAGCGAGCACTCTGACGTCACCACTCAGGGCCGCTATATGTAGACTTTAAGATTCGCTAATTCCTATACTACGCAGGCTACGCATTACAGTGCTGATTTCGAGGTCACTTCGAGCGCCGGCACTTCAGTGTAGGCTCTGAAGGAACGCTCGGCGGGGACGCAGAATCAGCCAAGCTTAAAATGTGTCCAACAAGAGAATGTCCAACAAGCGAGAGATGAGTGTAGGCGCAAGCGCCGCGAAGCGCGACGATCGAACCATATTCGATCCCCCGCGCGCCATAGGCGCGCTCATGTTTGCGAGCATAACGCGCGATGAGAATTTGCCCACGAAGAGGGCAGATTTTTTTTATAATGTCTAGGTTCATTGGCCTTAAAGAAAGAGTCCCTATAAATATTCACGCTTAATTCTCACTTAACCCTTTGCAGTATAGTGGGACGTTCAGCGTCCCACCTTTTTCTCCGTTGTTTTACATTTTTTTAACCACTTTTTTAAGAACAAGTACCGCGTTTTTTATTTTTCCTAAGTCTCTAGGATATAAATGAATGTGAAAAAAATGTTATCCGTCATTAATTGTTAATTATAAAAATAATGTATATAAACAAATAATCCAAATTGGTGCTTTTTCACGGAGAAATTCATTTTCCACTAATCTATCTTGTAGATTCGAACGGCAATTTTTTTTTTGTGTTGAGTCCACCTTAAAGTATTTTTCAGAATTTTTTCAGAATTTTCTGCAATGTTATATAAGTTATAAACTCTATTTTTTTGTTTAAAAAAACTCTAAAATGCAGTATTTCTCAGAAGAAACCCAATATAAAAAGTTTATTTTTTTCAACCCTGTTCTTGAGGTGTTTATTTTCATCTATGAATCTGAATCTCAATTCAAAATATTCAATTTCGAAAAATCTAAGATGGCGAAATTTAAGATTGTTGGAAATTTTGAATGTTGAATTTAAAAAATTTTTAATTTTGGAAATATGACTCCGGATTCGTAATCAGCGACCCCGAAAACCCCCTAAAGTGCTTGTGACTGTAAAATTTGTTTCTTAGAAAAATGTGTGCCGATAAGGGTTAAAGGAAAACCGACCCGTCAGTAAAAAAAATTGACTTTTTTTTCATTTTCTGAAAGAATATAGTTTTAAAAATATTCTGTCAAAATTTGATAAAGATCCCACATTATTAACGAAGATAGGATAAACCAGAGCAAAGCCGACCGATGAGGTAAAAGTGACTTTGCTTATAACGTTGTTATTATTTAATAATTTTAATTCCACTTTGCACAAAATAAATCTGTTTTATTGTAGAGATAGTGTTACTTATTTATATCTTGAAAATTGACGTTGTAAAAGAAAAATTATACCGAAAACAGTTTTGACAAAGAAAGAATGGAAGATTCGCTGACAGAAATATAACACTTCTAACGTTAATGTTAATACTTACAATATGACAATTTGATATTTTGATAGTTGAAACAATATCACATCACGTAATTATAATAACTAAATGTAATTCAAGTCTAAAATATATTAAATCGTGTAAATAATTTATGGTCTTATAACTGGGGTAAAAGAAACTGAAAGCGACCATTTTAATAGTTTGCAAGTGCTTTAGTAGTAACACCTATCATAAGTTTTATTAATAAGTGATTGGTAATGTAGAACTGCCACTTATTTTAATTATTAATTATTATTTATAACTATTTTATTTATTCTAATTCTTCAAGATTTTTGTAACATATATAATTAGTATTTGTAACTGAAATTAAAAAATTGAAAATTTTTATATATAAAGTTTACTTTAAATCGTTACAGTCGGTAAAGCAGGATTTTTGTATTGGTACGGTAGACACCTTTGCGTGTAGTCTGTCACCAGTAAAATGTCAACAAATAAGAGCGTTATATCGTAGCTATCACTATTTTTATTCAAAATAACGTATTCTTCTTTCTGGATATGTTTAAAGGTAATTTGGCAAATACTTTCAATAACACAGAAGCTAAACATTATATTTTGCAATATTCAAATCTTTTGATTTTCATAAAAAGCTATAGGTTCCGTTACCCTAAGGTGTGGGATAAAGCCGACGAAGTACAGCTTGTTAGAAATTCGCAAACTAATTAATTGTTTTTATTACCTTAGATTTGAAATAATAATATAAAGGTTTAATATAAAAAGATTCTCTTAATTAATAATACAAATATTTAAATAAAGTTTCATGGCAACTTTTTTTTATAACAGATCAATTAAAATAAATAAATTGTTTAAAACAAATAAAAAATTAAAAATATATTCCTCGCAATTATATCTGGCTTTACAGCCATAAAGCTTGGCTAACATTTTGTCGAAAAACTCAAAATGGGTTGATAGCTCAGGTGGTAAGATGCCCGGCGCGTGTGTTAGGTTTAGGCTATAGGGTTTATGATTGTTGGGGTCATCGGCGGTTCGAATTCCAAGCGAGTAGTGCGATTTTTCGAAGCGTTTTTTCGTGCGATTATCCTATTATAAAAAATTCATGGCATGAAATCTCGAATTGAACAAAGTCGATTATGGAAAAGTCTCGAATTTGTCTCGACAAGTATCGAAATAAGAAAAAAAGCATTGAACATATTGAATGTAGAAAAGAACATATAACATAGAAATGGTAGTGCGACGACGGCCACGTAGCGGCCGGCAGTGGCACTAGTATGTATAAAAGACTGTATACGATTATACGTTTAAGGGCATGTGTTTCTTACCATATGAGCAAGTGTTTAAACCCGGTTTTTTTCACAATTTTTACATTTTCAAAAAAATTATAATCAACATCCGTCAAGAACGAGAACACGGACGAATGTTGACTAAAATTTTTTTGAAAATGTAAAAATTGTAGAAAAAATCCCGGGTTTAAAAACTTGCTCATATGGTAAGTAACATATGCCCTTAAGGGCGTTGCATAAATCGAACTTGTAAATTTTTTCGGGTGCCCCCCATCTTCATTACGGCCCTGTCCTCTCAAACGCATGAGAAAAGTGACGGCAAGTTTGAAACACAAAACTTGAATGTTTTTTTATAGATACAACACAGACTGTAAATAAGAAAAACGCGTTATAAACAATTTTTGAAGGAAATAAACTATATTAAAACGACGCGAATTTCACGACCCGATGCGAAAAAAGAAAGGAATATACTTATAAAGTTTTCGTCAACTAGACGACCTAAATTTTCTAGTACAAACAATTAACTCTATCGCCTCGTGAGCGCGCTGCTAAATCAAATCCCCCTAGCCCCCTACCTCATCACCTGTCATCTTACATCGTATAGTTGGGGAAAATTTTATAAGTAAATTCCTTCCTTTTTTCGCATCGGGTCGTGAAATTCGCGTCGTAATAATAAAGTTTATTTCCTTCAAAAATTGTTTACAACGCGTATTTTTTATTTACAGTCTGTGTTGTGTCTATGAAAAAACATTCAAGTTTTTTTTTGTAAATTTTTCATTATATATAACATTGTCAAAAACAGACCGATTTTCGACCGGGTTACCCTCTTTGTATCCGGGATTCAATCGGGTAACCCGGCCGGAACCCAACTAGCGCAGCGTGACGAAACCGAAAAGGATCCGACCGGGTACTCTAGTCGGATACTGGATTCAAGCAGGAAAACCCGGCCGGGATCTGGCCTAAACACGGTCACAATTTCTACACGGGATATTCAGTCAAATACATTTTTTTAATTCCATAATAGTAATGTTTTCTCAGTATAGTAGAACGCAGTATGCATAAATTATATTTATATTATTTGATTATAATATACATATACTATATGATGTTTAAACAATGTAAACACTTTCTGCTTTTATTGTATGAGTATTGTTAATACTAATAGATTATTTACTATTCTTTGTTTATTCACAGATCATGACTCCAATTGTATGATCGAAAGTTTTGTAGACTGTTCACGTTTGCAGTGTTTTCACTTTGTTGTACAAACTAATTACAACAGTGCATGTATACAAAACATTCCTTGGTGAGTAGCCTTTTGACACGCGAAACGAATTCTGCTTAAAAATTCTATTCATCCATAAAGTAGTGTCCAAATTGAAAATTTAGGAACTGGGGGGTTGTGAGACAAAATTCTCGGGGGGTTATGAGACATGCTGTAATCTATGAACGTAAAATCATACGTATTTTATAGCAGCCGTATATGGCATTTTCTTACACAACCGAAAGTTTAATGCTATTTTTAATATTTTTATTTTATTTTTTACCTGCATCCATTGTGAATCTGATTAACCTAATATTTTTTTAATTTACCTACTTTTCTTCGATTTTTATCATCACTTCCAAATTATTTCAACTTTATTATATTGTAGATTACAAAGAAAGCCTTTTTAAAGATTAAAATAGAAACTATTTTGATGAAATTAGGCCATTTTCGTTATAATAAGTTTCTGTCCCACAACCCCCCGAACATTTCGAAAATCCAGAAAAAACAACTTTTGGTCAGGCAGGCAAAACTAAGACATCTTTCTAAAATTTCAACTAATTAATCTCTTGTCTAAGTGTAGTTAAACTAGATAATAGCTTAAAAAATTTAATGGGCAGAAAAATGGCTTTTCTATTATATTTTATCTATTATATTTTTATTATATTTATTACACGGAGAGAATTATTGTGGAAAATTTTACCAAACTTTCTGGCAGTGCACGATATGTGACCAGATCGGTAAAATTTGCTTAATTTTCTGGAGATTTTTCCAATATCTTCTTATAAATTTTTGCCAAAAAGTTTGGTAAATGGTTTAGAAATCTGACGCCAAACATTTACAAAATTGTCGGCATAACAAGCCAGAAAAATTGGCGCGTTTTACCAGACTGTTTAGCAATAGTCGACGTGCTCGAATTGGTCGACTGAAGTGAGCTGAGCTTAGCATTTTACCACAGAAGTTTGGTAAAGTTTCGCTATACAAAATTGAAATAATTCCATTCGAAGAAGGCATTTGTTTTCGTATGGGAGTGGTAGGTCTTGAACTTAGCCAGCGAAGATAAAATTTTTTCGAAGTGTCAGTGCCGGTGCCATAGTTACAGTTTACATGTTTTCCAGTTGTTTTCCAGTTTTCATCACTCGAATCGGTAAGTCTTATTTAGGATTCTATATATTAATATTTTAAATAATTTTAATATTCAAAATGCATTGCTTACAAAAAAAATTAAATAAAAACTTGATGTTACCTGAAGGTTATACTTCGTAATCTAAATCGCTTAATCTATAAAAAATAAACGATTTGAGGTTATAAATAATTTGTTGTGTAAATACAATTTTATAGAGTTTTTCATTAAAAAAATGGAGGATTCACGGAGAAAAAGTAATACCTTTCCAGAAGAAAAAATACTTAACATGGATGAGGTACAATTATTTCTTATAATGGTCAATCGTGTATTATTATATTTTTGAAATTTAAAGGTATTATTTTGAATACTTCTATTGAAATTAAATTTGAAAATAGTTTTGTTGAAAAAATACATTTTCCTTCATCTCAGCAACAGGTCGTTATTTATACATTTTAATTGCCCAATTAATGGCGAGCAGACCTAAATGTATAACATAAAATAATTTTTTTTTTAATTTCAGCATTTGCCAACATCTTCACAAAAAGCACCTCAGGCATCTCAGTTCAATTGGTTCCAGCAAACACCTTGGTCCCAAGAAACACCATGGAATCAGCAATTACCTTCGTTCCAGCAAGTGCCCTTGTTAAGGACAGGGTGGGGATAAAATAAGGTACACAAAACTTGCACTTTGTTATGGTTCCACTTAACGATTTATTTTACAATTAAGGCGGTCAAAACAGTTAATTCGCAATTCAACGTAAAGGTCTTAATCAAGACATTTACACAACTAGAAATCACATAGAAATTCACAAGGATGTCTCGATGGCAACGCTGAAAGGCTATCTCTAAATGAGAACCGTACACCTCAAATCTCGTTTTTCTGCGATCACAATAACACGAAAATCACAATATTAAATCCCTGAGATGATTCGTCGCACAGAAAGTTTTAGGAGTCAATGAGTGATTTAATAACACCGATCAGACAGTTCGTTAGTTAATGCGCAACACGCGTTACAACTCGACGACTTAAAATAATAGCGGCTTGCGGAAAATAAAAATGCGGAAGCGAGGTCTGAAGCGCTCGAAAACCGGTGAAAATCTGAAGGAGGACCAGTATACAGAACTGGCTTTTCTAAAGTTTTCCTCGAGGTCTCTCCCTCTTCCCTGCAGCTATCCTCCCCTGGGTCCCAAGACCCGGGGCGTAGCTTTTCGAACCCCCTTCTCCAATGGCGCGCCGTCTCCTACCCCGCTCCTCCCTTTAGCCCTTTTGGCTTCACAGTGGCCTATGGCCCTTCAAGATTTTCTCCTGAGAAAGGTTTGATTTCCTTTCTCCGTTTTCAACTTGGGGGCGTGAGCCTCGAGTTGCACTCAGTGCACTAGCCCATGAGTCCTCTTAATCAATTGATTAAGCGCTCATGCACTTGTACGTTTTTTATGAGGGCGGTGATAGGGACTTCGCGGGTCCTTTTTCTTGTTTTTTGACCGGGTATGGCAGGGTTGAGGAGACTTGCTTTCCTATTGCAATATAGATCTTAAAAATAAATTTGCGTAAACCTAAAGGTGTTCTATATCCTATTCTTATTTTTAAACATTATTAAAGAACGGTGATCGCATCATTATAA
>UCOK01018139.1:0-30590 GCA_900474325.1 Synergus umbraculus | reverse complement strand
ACCTAACGCAGAATATCGCACGATGAGACGCTGAATATATTGGTCGAAATGGTCTTTATATATCAACCAATCAAATTCTCACCGCTTGTGAGAAACTTCTAGTGACGAGCTAAGTGGTGACCCATAAGAGTGACCAAAGGTAACCCAGAGGGTAACCCACGGGGTGACCCATGTAGCCGCGCGCAGATTCTTAATATCTCAGAGTGTAAAACCTGACACTCTGAAATATTCAAACAGACTATAAAATTATGGTCAGTTTGGCTATTAGGAAAAAATTATGAACAGTAGTTGGTACTATCTAGATGGTCAACCTGACTATCTAAATTTTGACACTCTAAGTTTGACTATCTATTTTTCTCCGTGTGGACCTTAGCGCGCATAGAACTTTTAAACATAGAATTGTAGCAAGACCAGTAATAAGCTATGTCTTTGGTAGAATCATAAAAAGCTTAAAGATTTGGGAAATTCCAGATTTTCTTAATAGGAATGGAAAACCCAGCAAATATACTCATTGGCAGAAAAATAGTATTATCGAAAGAAATACTAAGGTATTATGTTTCTAAACTCAGACTTAACATTATTGTTATTAACAAGCATGTCTTTTTTAAAGGAATATACAATTATTTCATTAAACAGTTTGGAAACATCATATCTTTGGGTCTAATTAATCGATTTAGCTTTTTATATAATTATATGTTATATAATTATATTTTATATAATATTATATTCAGGGTGAGTTTTTTAACTTGTGACATCGAAATTTCTAAAAAAAACACGCATCCTACGTGAAAAATGTCCCTCATAAAAACGGGGGTGAGGTACATTTTTTTGAAATCGATCTTCCCTCTCGAAAATAAAAAGTTTTTGTTATGGACATTTTTTACGTATAGGATGCATGTTTTTTGAGATATTTCGATTTCTCAAGTTAAAAAAATCACCCTGTATAAGATAAAATATAATATATAATATATAATATAACACATATAATATATAATATATTATCTAATAATATTAATAATATTATAATATTAGTTATTTGTATTATATTACAATATATTTCACTTATCAAAGGTGCACCAAGACTCCTTATGGAGTTCGACTGTCAGCGTTATGAGTGTACCGGAGCACTTAACGCTTATTTTCATGAATTAAAAATTCTTTTTCCATTTTTTAACCTACATAATCTTATAGGAAAAAACCTGAGCTATCTTTTAAGTTAAAAAAAGCAAAAAAACGGGTCCTTTTGAGAGAAAAAGTCAAATTTAGTTTTAAATTTCATTTTTGACAGTCAAATACTAATTTAAAAAAAAATGCTCAGGGCCAATCGAAAGGGCGTGAAAAGATCTATCAAAACTATGGTGTGCAAAAATTTTTTTATTGCTATTCAAAGAGTTACAAATATCCGAAATAAATGGTATGTGCACAAAACCATGAAATTCCACCCCCTCTCCTTCAGTAAATATTTGCTCAATGAGGAAAATTTTTTTCCCATAAACTATCATCCAATAGGACTACAATTTGCCAAAGTTTGAGTTCGATCACACAAAGGCAGATTCTAAAGTGGGTACATTTGACATGAAATCCCCCATATACATAGAACTAAAACATATGTTTTTCGCAGAATTTTCGTCAGAAAAAAATGTTTGAAACAAAAATGTATACCTATGGAGATCTACAACTTTTGTTTGAGACATTTTTTCTACTATGCATATTAGCTGAGATAATCTTTCGTGGTTTCACCATGAAAAATTCCTATTCGAAAATTTTCACTATCATTTTCGTAATTAGCGCGTCAAAATACATAAGTATACGGAGATGAAATAAAATCAGAGGTCTTTGCTTTTCAGAACTTTATCAAAAAATAATGATTCAATCTCTAGAATATCACTCAAACATAGGAGTCAAGAAGGATATATGTCACCTGGGAGTCAAGAAGGGCGGATGTCACGTGGGAGTCAATAAGGGTCCATGTTCCCAGTTACATAAATTTTTAAAAGTAAATGACGTTCTTTCAGAGTTATTTTGTGAAATAATAAGTCAGCTTCATTTGCATATGAAGAACTTTTTAATGCATATCATACTTTATATTTTAAGGGATCTTAATATATATATTTTTTTTTGCTATCCACTGTGGGGAAGTCTTCCGTATATAAGGTACGAAAATCATAGTGGTTACGCAGTTGGAGGCAGTTATTTTCAAGGGTGAACCGTTTGTGGCAGAAATTAACAAACTAAAAATTTTCTGCCTCGGCATAAAAATACCTTATTTTATTAAACGAGACAAAGCGTGTTTCGTTTATAGAAAGTGAAATGCAAAATTTAAATCCTCGCGCAAAGTCGAGAATACTCACGACTTGACGCTCACTTCATGCTTAACCAGTGGTTATGCATGGAATGCATGTTAAAGCGTAAAGTAACGCTTTGAAGTTGGCCGAAAATGCATGTTCTTTTTACATTCTCATCAGAGAGAATGTATTATATTTATGTAAAATTTGACCCCCTCCTTTTTTGTTACATCTTCACGTTTTGTGACTCCCTGAACCCGAAAAACATGATTTCACCAATGTGTCCGTCTGTCAGTGTGCGTGCGCGCGCGCGCGCGCGCGTGTGTGTGTGTGTGTGTAGATTTATAGCTTTCGTTCACGATTACTTTCGAAGGAATTAACCGATTGGATTGGCCTTTGGTATACTCTTTTAGTGTCTTAAAATTAAGGCCCTGTTCGTTGGCCAGCCATTTTTGATGAAAATTAAAAAAGTTAGAGCATTTTGAAAATTTGAAAAAAAAAAATTAATTTAAAGCCAAATAACGCACGATATGAAAAAGAGTCAAAGGATGAAAAATATATATTTTTGAACGCCCTACAGGACTCACGTGAGAATTTTCTGAATTTTCTTCAAAAATCGAAAATTCGAATTTTGAGCCAAATAACGCGTGATATAGAGAAAATTATCAGAACATAATTATTGGTCTTTACAAGATCTACAAATTCTCCCTTGAACATTTTTTAATACGATAATTAATAAGATTATTTTTTTAATAATTCATTTTATAACTTATAAATATCTATGATGAGAATGTGTTCCTTAAGGTCGATAGAACCTTAAGAAATTAAAATAAAGGTATATAAACGAATGAAAGCGCGCATATTTTTATAATAGGAAACATTGCAAATTTTTTCATTTTTTAGTATCAGATATCAAATAAGTATAAATATATATACAAAATCAAGTTTTATTTACAATTTAGTCCAAAAAATCAACCAAAAGTCAGGAAAAATGAATTTTTCTTCTCATTTTTGTTTGAAAAGAATATTTTGAACATATTTTATAAGTTTTATATAAATATTATAATAGAAAGATTATTTACTAATTAAAAAAACTGCCCACTTACGCGGGCACATTCTCATACACACGTCGCGCTCCGTGTTGCGCCCTTCGGGACGCTTACGCGCTTCGCGCGCTGGCACCTATTTCTATTTAAATTACTATAAAATGGAATGGAATACAAACGAAAACTAATTTACTTAAGGGTCTATCGACCTTAAGGAGCACATTCTCATCAGGGCACTCGCGCTTCGCGCTCGATATTTCATTTAAACCTCGCGCTTCGCGCTCGACTCTGCTTAACAATATTTTTCATGATTAAAACGAAAACTACTCATCCTATTGAAAAATGACCAAAGGAGAACTTGTAGATATTTTTAAGGCCAATAATTATGTTTCTTATCATTTTCTCTGTATCGCGTTATTTAGCTTAAAATTTGAATTTTCGATTTTTTAAGGAAATTCAAAAAGTTGTTATGCCTATCCTATAGGGTGTTCAAAAAGAAACATTTTTCATCTTTAGACTGTTTTTCATATCCTTCGTTGTTTGGCTTCTAATTCAAGTTTTATTTCTTTTTTTTGGATTTTCAAAATATTATAAATCTTTCAATTTTTTTTATCCAAAAAAGTTATTAAGTTATTAAGTTACGAATATCCGTCATTACAATTTTTAAATTAAAAAAAAGTGGTTTAAACATTTTTAAAAATGCGCCAACTTTTTAAATTTTTATCCAAAATGGCTGGCCAACGAACTTGACCTTCATTTTAGGACACTAAAAGACAATCCAAACGGTCAATTCGTTCGAAAGTTATCGTGCTCACAAACTAAAAATCGACAGACAGGCACATTCGTAAAAACATGTTTTTCGGGTTCAGGGGGTCCCAAAACGTGGACATTTGATGAAAACTGGGGGGGTCAAATTTTACACAAATCTAATACATTCTCTCTGATGAGAATGTAAAAATGAAAGTACTAATGGCTAATTACATATCTCTTACTTGTTTAAGGAGAAAACGTTTAAACAGGATCTCGATGGATGTGGGGACAGTAGTGGACATTTCGTAACAATGCATAATTTTTATATACAATATGAAAGTTATTTGTTCTTAATACAATATCACAGTAAGTAAATTAAAAACAATAAATAATCTTACGTTTATGACAGCTGTTTACTTTGGATACATTGACAAAGCAAACAGTTTTTCCACACACACACACAAAATATTACGCGAAGGCAAAAATGAGCGCCTTTTGGCAAAATGAAAAAAATGAAAATGAGGGACACGTTTTTGCTCATTTTTTTTGGTAGATATAATCATTATTTGCTAGAAGTAATGAATGAATATCAAATTACTAGGCTTATATTTTAATAAAAAATTTATTTTGTATAGTATAACTGAAGGAAAATTGAATATAGGTTACAAGATAACATATCGTAAGTGCCCTGGGGACAGGGACAGTAGTGGACATTTTGCTTGCTTTTAGGTCTGCCATTCAGTTCTAAACTGATTTTCAACATTAATAAACTTGAATATTAGTAGATAATACTTCATTTTAATATAATAATCACAAAAGTTGCAAAACAAATTAGTAAAAATATGTTTTTTGGCAGGGGGACATGAAAATTACCTTTTATTTGGAATAACCCATAAAGTAAGTATCTATTGCAAATCAGGTGCTGCACCAGGTGGTGTTGACTTGCACCACTCCTAAACTTAGCGACAAAAGCCTAGCCTGCATGTGTCTGTGGCTCTTGCTCCAGGGTGAATTTGTGTGAATCGTGCGGAATTGCATGAGAGGAACATCCGAGAGTGGTGTTCTATCGGCGAAAGTATTCAAAGAATGCGAGTCCTGGATTTACTTGGATAATCATCGATAATTAAGACGAAGGTAATGGACACCATGTGAAAACTGAGAGTGGAATCTAAGGATTGCAAGAATCGTAGCGCTGATTCCCACGCAGATAAGGAGTAGCAATAGCTATATATGCACTAACATTTTGGATCTTCAGCACTTACAATCAAGCAAATGGGAAAGTCACTTTTGACATTTCCGCATATTTATTATAAAATACATCTTCCTTGGGCATTATTAATATTTTTTCATCAATAAAGAGAAGTCCGAATTATATGAAAATTTGTGACGTTTTTTATTATAATTAAAATGCAATACACGATAAAGAAAGTTATGTTTACCTGGAACATCACGAATTTTCAGCATTGTTAGTTTATGAGTACAATTCTGCTGACAGTTTTAAATTTTTTAATTTATACGTTGTTTCGGAACGGCACACCTGAGGATGAAAAACTCAAATTTCGGAAATTTCGACATCATTTTTTTCAAAATTCCTGCTCAAAATAAATGTCAAAATGCAATTTAGTATCTTATTTCCTATATTTCAAAGTTTGAATTTTGAAAGCGATAAGTATATCATTGCGTTTGATCACAGTGATTTCGAAAAAAAATTTCATAACATTACCGCTGAGCATGCCCTTACATAAATAATAATAAGTCAAATATTTTTATTCTGTCAATCAGTAGAAATGAGTGTTTAATAATTGCTATAAGTTTCCTGAAATCCATTGAGTAGTTTTTTAGCAATCATTTCGAGTAAAATTAAAAAATTGGATTTTGCAAAACTAACTAGAAACTCGGTCAAACGTCCTCAAGAAAATTCGAGAGATATGAAATAATGTAAGGATTTTCAAAAATTAAGAAACCAGGATTGAATACGTAAATATTAAATTTTTTAAATACTTTTTAATGCAACATTTTTTGTGGATGCTAGAAGAGTTATCATGTGAGGAGAGTTGGATTATGAAAGATGAAAAAGATGTTTCACAATTTTTGAATGACCCCTGAGATTAAAAAAAACATGTGACTCTCTTTGTTTAAGTAGCGCACACGACGAAGAATTCACCGTAAGAGTAATGCCGTCAATGATTTAGTTCAGCGTAGTGTTTCATACTTTGCAGTCGTCGGAACAATGCGGTATTGTTTCGTCGCAGTGGTCAGCTACTATCTAGTCGCTATTCTATGGCGGTAGCCATCCTGTGTTATGTTTATTATCTTCTTGCGCAACAAAACAAAACATCTTTCCTCACGATACCTCGAGATTCATGCTCAAATCATCTTCGCTACAAAATTTGAATATTCCTTCATACGAATAGATATCTGTCGACAATGATAACATTTTATAAAAGAAAATTAGGATAAATTACAAAAGTAATTAAACATAGATACATTTTTCAATCTGGAACACGCTATAAAAAAATGACTCCACCCAATGGGCTCAAAATTTGTTAACGTCTTTACGACTTCGATATGACATTGGGGTGGGGTTCCGATTAGTGTAGTCTTCTGATTTTGTTTAAAATCCGTATAATTATGTATTTTTGTGATAGTTTCTCTTTACCCTTCTTCCTTTACCATTCCCCTTTCCCATTTCCTTTATCATTTCCCTTTGCCATTCCCTTTACAATAATTTTCTTTTACAATGATTCCCATTTAGAATGTTTAAAATATGGGTATTTTAAAAATGAAAATCGATATATTTAAAAAAAAATGTATTTCGATGAGATCAACAACTTTTGTTTGAAACATTCTTTAAAATTTTGTATATTAGCGAAGATAATCACAAAAAACCATGATTTTTATGGTTTTTTCGTGGTTTCACGAGGCGCATGAATATTCCCTAAATTTCAATTGACATAAATTTTATTTATCTGAAATTCCATTTATTATAATTTTTATTCCCCCTAACCCGTGCAGAAATAGCCCTATTTAGCCCCAATTAAAGAAGGGTTTAGACAAGGCCCTCGTCAGGTTTTTTATTTTGAATAAAACATTTTTAATCGAATTTGGCGATAATCAGGCAACCATATACAAGTATTCTGTCATTAATTATAAATATTTTCTCGCTTTTCCGGTTAAAAATTAATTATATATTAGTGAGATACGGATGGTATGTTAAATTTCCATTTAGTTGAATTAATGGGGTTTCCTTTTCAAAACCCAAAGTCGGGAATTCTTCAGGAATATTTGACAACGCCGATCCAATACAGCAACATAACCTATATTTTAATTGAGATATCTAACATTACATCACACTCGATCGGTAATGTCGAAATATAGTATAGTGGAAAAAATGTGTTACCATCATCTCGAGAGTTAAGGTAATGATTAGGTAGCTGAACTCATGTTCTGTAGGTCATGCGTTCGATTCCCCCCGCGTTGCGTACGAAATTTTATTTGTTATATATGCGATAAAATTTACAATCATTGATTATTTATAAGTACATTCATAATATATGAACAAATAATCCATGTTCTTAACTAATAATCCTTTTTTATAAGATTTATTTTTATTTTTTAGCAGCTGGCTAAACCTTCTAGCCACCTATATTTCGACTCGTGTAAATTGATCCAAATGAATGATTGAATCAATCAAAACTGTCTGATTTCATCAGTCACTGAAGGGGTCTACCCACTTTAGACGCGCAACAATAAGGCTATTTTCAAGAATATTTTTAATAATTTTAAATTAAAAATATTGGTACATAAGATATTACATACGAAAGATGCATTTTAGAAGTACATGAAAAAAATTTTTTTAAATTCATTTTAGTGAATGTTGATAAATAAAAATGATGGTTGAAAGAAGATAAAAAAAAGAAGGGTGTACGCTCCCTGGCGGAAGGTTCGGATTGAAATTCATTCCGAACCAAACTGAAAGTTTCCGAATCATTCCGGAATTTGTATCCGAACCAAACAGTTTCATTCCGATCTAATCCGACGGAAGTTTTCAATCCGAATTAATCCGAAGCCCATTGAAAATCTATCCAAACATTTTTTCCGCTTGAATCCAAATCAATCCGGTCAATCCGAACGATTACGAACTTTCAATCCGAATGAATCAGATTTAATCCGGTCTATCCGAACCAATCCGAATGAATCCGAATCTTAATTAATTTTTTGGATTCATTCGGATTGGTTCGGATAGATCGGATTAAATCGGATTCATTCGGATTTAAAGTTCGGATTGGCCGGATTCATTCGGATGGAAAGTTCGGATTAATTCTGACTCATTCGGATTGACGGATTGATTCGGATTCAGTCGGATTAAATGTTCGGATAGATTTTTAATGGGCTTTGGATTAATTCGGATTGAAAACTTCCATCGGATTAGATTGGAATGAAACTGTTTGGTTCGGATACAAATTCCGGAATGAATCGGATTGATTCGGAATGAATTTCTATTCGAAGCTTTCGCTAGGGCTGTTGACGTTTTCTCTGGGACGGATGGTCTGAAAAAAAATGAAACGGTTTTAAATTCAGCAGATAAATGGCTATAGCGCATATCATACGATTTTTGATTTTTTCAAAATTAACAAATTGGTCATCATTTTTATTTACTCTAAATTGCATTTAACCTAAATTTTATTTACTCGAATTTCCATTTGTCATAATTTTGATTTAGCCTAATTTTCATTCAACCTAAATTTGATTTGTCCGAAATTCCATTTGTCATAATTTTTATTTTTCCGAATGAGCACCTAACCTAAAATTCATTTAATCGAAACACCATCTGTCATAATCCCCATCTGACCGAAATTCCAAGTAACAGGAATTTCACCTAAAATGGCGTCCGACAATTTGATTGGCTGAATAATACCGCGAAATTCAAACCAGCCAATCAAATTGTCGGACGCCATTTTAAGTGAAGTGAAATTTCTGTTACTTGGAATTTCGGTCAGGTGGAGATTATTACAGATGGTGTTTCAATTAAATGAATTTTAGATTAGATGCTCATTCGAAAAAATAAAAATTATGACAAATGGAATTTCGGACAAATCAAATTTAGGTTGAATGAAAATTAGACTAAATCAAAATTATGACAAATGGAAATTCGAGTAAATAAAATTTAGGTTAAATGCAATTTAGGGTGAATAAAAATTATGACAAATGGAAATTCGGGTAAATAGAAATTAGACTAAATAGAAATTCGGTTACATAAAAATTAGTATCGATAGAAATTAGGATGAATGATAATTATATTGCATGGAAATTCGGTGATCTGAAAATTAGGTTATGTAGAAATTAGGAAAAATGAGAATTATGACAAATAGAAATTTGGCTAAAGAAATATTATGACAAATGGAATTTCGGATAAGTAAAATTTAGGTTGAATGGAATTTAGGGTGAATAAAAATTATAATAAATGGAATTTCGGATAAATAAAATTTATGTTAAGTCGAAATTAGGGTAAATCAAAATTATGACAAATGAAAATTCGAGTAAATAAGATGTAGGTTAAGTGTAATTTAGGGTAAATAAAAATTATGACAAATGGAAATTCGGGTAAATAGAAATTAGACTAAATAATAATAGAAATTAGGATTAATAAAAATTATGTTCATTGCCTATTAGGTGACTTAACTTTAGGTGAAATGAAATTTATGTCAATTGAAACATAAGGAGTACGCACGCAATTGGTGCCTTTGAGAAAAAGTGGCCGCGTGTTTTCCGACATTTATAGAATTTAGTGGAACTAGCGCCCCTTGCGGCTTTGAAAACACAAATTCTCGTCCGATCACTTAATTTAAGCAAAGTTGGGCGCGGTTAGTACTTGGCTGGGTGACCGCTTGGGAATATCGCGTGCCGTACTCATTTTTCTTTTTTTTAACATTATTATTATCAATGTTAAATCACTGATATATATATATATATACAATGGATACGAGATGCAGTGAAGCAAATTGAAAGTGGCTTTTGCATTTAGCGCCGCTATCGCTAGTTAGGTGAACTGCGGTTCGGAGCATGCGCAAAGATATCTGAGCATGCTTATCACGCGATTTACAGCGAAGAATAACCTCTTTATCGACGGGGTCGATAACGAGGTTAAGAAAAGATTAACATGTAATTAACTTTACTTTATTTAATACTTTGTAAAGTCAGTAAAATAAAATAAAAATTGAAAAAAAAATGAGTACCTAAATAGCTGTGAATTTGAATTCGGGTGTTCAATTTAACGATATTTATACTTTTTTTGTGCATGTATTTTGAGCATTTTGTTTCTTCATTACAAAGAAGTTGCAAATGAATTTGCTTCCTCATAGAGGAGGCATTAACGATTTCCCTATACCATATGTAATTCTTTTTTTTTCGAAACAAAGAATTTTTCAACCTCAATATTCATACTTTTATTAAAATTTTTTTATTTTAGAATACTTCATTTTATACGATGTAGAAAACCTTTAACTTTCTTACATTAGCTTTGAATTTTGGTAATTTGAGAAGTTATAGTCGAAAAATCAATTTTATAAATATTCTAAATGTAAATAAAAATTTGTAAATTCAATATTTTGAAAAATCCTTCAGCACATTTTGAGATATAGGTAGTGCCAATTTACCCTATAAATTTCAACAATTTATATACAACACGCAAAAAAGTAACTGGCACAATGTAATTCGGAATCAGAGCAACAAGTACCATTTCGAAGTGGCTGATTTGCGCTCTGACAAGTCATTTAGCATTTTATACTATTACTCCAAAAAAACGATTCAGAATATAAGAGTACTATTTCAAATGGTAAACTTTACCACGAAAAACATTTCAAAATAAAAATAAAGGAGTACTATTTCAAATGGTAAATTTCACAATGTAATTTATAACGCACGCCTAAACGCTTAAAAATATCATACTAGCTGAGGATACGAACCCCCGACCTAAAAATCCTAAAACCTAATACGCACGCACTAATCGACTGAGCTATTTAACCGCTTGGACTTCGTAAACAAAATCTCAGCTAAGTTTTTCGCTGAAATACCATTTTATTATTTCTAAATGGTACTTTTTAACTCGTCTTCGAGTTGAACCTTACTATTTAAAACTAATGCTCGAGAGTACGATCTTCAAATAGTAATTTTTGCTACTCCTTTTAGTCAAAACTGCTAAGAAAAGTAGTTTTTATTACTTGACATATTTCATTGCTTTATGTAAATGGTATTTTCAGCTATGCTACTGGCTTAGAATTATGATTTGCATAGTAATTTTGAGAAAGTGGCAAAAAATCAAAATGCAAATTGTATTTTAAGCTAGTTTTTTTTTTCAAAAGTTGCAATTTATATAATAATCACGATTAAGTAGAAAAATTTCAAAATAAAAACAATAGTATTTAACATTTATATCGATTTTCTAAAAAAAAAAATGGTAATTTGTGCCTTTTACTCGAAAACTCTTTTTTGCGTGAACCGTTTTTAAGTTAATGTGGCGACAAAAAACGGCGACACACACATATCCTGAAAATTGATTAGAATATTTTATTAGATGTTCATCAAGTGAAAAAAGGTTAATTAAACCATTTTAAAAATATTTGAAAATATAACGACTACAAAGCTTCCTCTATTAGAAAGAAAACTAGCTGTCAAGTTGTATCAACTTTTGTACTCATTCAATGAGCACTTTGCTTCCTGTAAGCAAATATGATTTGCTTCCTCATAGAGGAAGCATTAAGTATTCTTTACATCAGCATTAAATTTTGATTATTTGAGAAGTTATATTGGAAAAATTAATTTTCGAAAATTACAATAAAGCATAACTTTCTTATTTTTCAATGAAATGCATTATTCTTATAGGTCAATCGATTCGTCTCGAAATAAATAATATTCATTTTCCTTATGTCAATTTAAAATTTTGATTATTTGAAAACATAGAGTGAAAAATTATCTTTCAAAATTATAAATAAACATAACTTCATTATTTTTTATTAAAATGCATTAATCATATAGGTCAATCGATATGTCTCGAGGAAAGGAATCTGTTTAATCAAATAATTGTATATTCCTTTAAAAAAGACATGCTTGTTAATAACAATAATGTTAATTCTCAGTTTAGAAACATAATATCTTAGTATTTCTCTCGATAATACTATTTCTCTGCCAATGAGAATATTTGCTGGGTTTTCCCCATTCTTTTCGACGAAACATGGAATTTCCCAAATCTTTTAAGCTCTTTATTATTCTACCAAAGAGCTAGCTTATTACTAATCTTGCTACAATTCTATGTTAATAAAAGATTTACGCGCGCTAAAGTCCAGTTACTCTTCGACCCTTCAGATCTAACCGTCATAAAATTAAAATGAAGGTCTGTAAAAGTACGAGTATTTACAATAAGCTACTCCTACTTTTTCTAATATTCTTTCTTTCCCTAAAAATGTACCTCTGAACCCTAGAAGGAATCTTCACCTCAGTTAGATTTTCATATTCTACAAGTTCACATTTTCTTGAGTCTCTCTGTGTCTTTTCATTTTCTTGAGTTTTTCTTTATATCTCATGAGTTGATCACATCTTTGTTCCTCACTTTGAGTCTTCATTTTTCTTGACTAAATCTCATCGTGTTGAGTTTCTTCAATTTTCTTTAACTGATCACACTTTTCTTTCGTTAATTTATGTCCCCGAAATCTCAAACATCTTTTAAATCAGTTTTCACTCATTGATGTTATGTCGTTAATGGGAGAGCAGTTTGCTGTACGCGCCTAGCGTAATTTAACCTGTACCAAAATTGGATTGATATTTGATCGAATCCAATTGGTACCTGTCGGCGTTCTTTCGTGCCGACTTATGTAGTCAGTAGGGATGCCTATATTTAGGCATGATGTAATGACGGTATACCATACCGTTATAAGTTTGTTTGCCCCCACAAAATTTTTTGATTGTTGTACAGGATGTCCCTGATTTAACTGTCCGGATCTATATGTTTGTATAAGAAACAAAAAACAAATCGAAAATTCCTTTAGCAAAAATGCGTACGTGAGCAGGAGGCCAAAGGTGTTATTACCGATAAGAGAGGCAGCGGTCACTAACACAGTGGAGAGCTCCAGCTCACCTACGCAAGCAGCCCTCCTGATTGGTCCCGATTAATCATTTCCTAGCTCAAAAACTAAAACTTCAATGCATTTTTGTCAAAAGAATGTTCGATTAGTTTTTTTTTATTTTTATACAGTCATATAGGTCCAGACAGTTAGAACCGGGACACGCTGTCGAAGAAAAAAAATCGTTTGGTTGAGCTAAACAATTTTTTTTTGTTTAACCATTTTGATTGGTACAACGGAAACTTTTATAGGTTAAAACGTGAAGAAAAGTGACTTATAAAAAGTTATAATTAAGAACATGTGTTAGAGTTAATAATGTTTATAAGATTAGGATCGCCTTCAAGGATACGAGGTCTTTGTTCGTTGCTATTATTAGCCCTGTAGATTCTAAAGTTCCAAACACTGATGAGTGTACCACTGTTTATTTAATGTAGAATTTGGAAAATAACTTTTGATAACACTTGGAATTTTAATTAACATGAAATAAAGTTTATTTAATAATCCATCATAATTATTGTTATAAACAATCTGAGTTTTAAATATTAAAACCAGAATTAATATCACGATTCAGAATTTCGTAATTCGTAATTCGTCTATTTTAATCACTAGAACATCACACCGCGCTTCGCGCGCCTATATAATTACTTCACGTTACACACTTGTGATGATCCCACGTGATTATCTCTCAACCAATCGGATCACGAATAAACTGCGGACACTCGACAGGTCATCTATTTTTTAAGAAAGGAGGATTACTAGGCTCGACATTAATTACCATAACGCACGCACCATCACGAAAATTGCGATAACTATTTATCGCGAAAAAAACTCATTATAAAAAGGAGCGAACGAAGAAAATGAGAAATAGAAAAGAAAAGCCATGGAAACTCAAATTACCACAAAGCGAGAGCTCTACAATTAACAACGATGCGTACCTCTCGAACGCTATAATGAGAAGAAGGTATTAAAGAGCTTTATCAGCTTTGATGAATGAATGATACCAATGCGCATACGGCCTACAACGGTTTTCATTAGACTGAATTACAATACAATCATGAACGGCGCGAATTCTAAACAACATGTTCTATTCACTTAAAGTATTCTTGAGTTCTAAGCTTTTCATGTATGATTCCAAATCATTAAAAAAATCTAGCTACGTTTAATAAATTTTATAATATCCAAAGAAATTCTTTACCATTTAAGAAAGGTGGTATATGTATAACAGGATGGGGAAGTATCGGGACAGGAAAGGGTAAATCGGTGAACAGGATCCACGGCTCGATGCACTCCCTCCCTGTGCTCACGCACTTTTTCCATCGCGTGGTTGTAATGTTGCATCGCATCAGTTATCTGTATACGTATTTTTCAAGGGGAACATATAACCTGTTGAATCCCATTTATGATAAAAAAAATTGGGCTGCTTTTACCTTTTAATAAAAATTTCATATTTGGCGAAATTACAGGTGTGACTGTATAATTAATTCTTCTAGAGTATCGATTCTCACTTTTGCTTCAGTCATAAACTCGACGTTTGTTAGAATGCCAAAAATGTCGGAATAATATATCCAGAATCCAAAGAGAAGGAAGACAAATGCTATTCTTTCAAAATTCCTTTGAGGTTCTCGATTCACTGTCAATCCCAGCATCACTTGTAGTATACTCTCCCATGGCCAAACGTCTTTCTCAAATTTCACGATGTGTATCAACATCGAAATTACGAACACGGCCATGATTATGTATAAACAATTGGCTGTGAAGGAGATCGATTGAATTTCTGTTGATACAACAGGTATCAATGCATAGAATCGTTATGTATCTACAGGTCTAGTGAATTCAATATTGCAGGTAGTTATCATTACTCTAGGGTTCGTAATTAATTTAGGTTGATGCTGCTGAGTCTGTTTAAGGGGTTAGTACCAAAGTTTTCACCTTTTTTTTTTAAAGAATTTTTTGATCAAATTAAAATTTATATTACAGATCCTAACTTTTCACACATGATTATAGATATAAAAAACTATTACAAATTTTTTTTTTTTAATAATAAATCTGGCTGTTATGACTGCCGGAAGTTACCCATTTTAAAAAATGGCGTGCATGATTCAGAAAAAACTATTGGACCGATCGGGCTGAAATTTGGGTATGTTATTCTGCACATATGTCGCTATCGCATGAAATAAAATAATTGAAATCCGAAAAAAAATAAATACAAAATGGCCGACTTCAAAATTTTTTATCTTTTTTTAACCGTAAATTGTTTTAAAAAAGGGTTAAATTTTAATCAATAATTGTGATTTTGGTTCATGCCATAACGACATATGTGTAGAATAACATGTCCAAATTTCAGCCCGATCGGTTTAGACAAAAGTTTACCAGGATCGAGAGGGCCATTTAACTGTACCATCAATTTTGACTTTGAGTTCAATTTTCAAGGTCATTTGCTTCAAATGCGCGCCATATGCACATTCGGCGCGTTCAAGATGCTTACGTTGTTTTGCGTTTTTCGATCTGTTCTAGATATTTATGACCAAAATAACGATTAATCCAACATATTAATTAATTAATATGAATTCTACATATATTTATTATAAGAATTTGCACTTTTTAGAAAATCAATTTTTCAGTTAGTTACATTACAGTAAAGAATTTGCCACTCTTCCATGTCAGAAGTAACCTCTGAACTTCTGAACCTTGTCAGGAAAAAGGAGTCGCTTCGTCAAGAACTTTCTTTGGACGTAGATGTTTGAGAATGGATTGACGTAATGTTCTCCGGCAATCATTCGACAATGATTCCAGTACTGGTTGGATTTGTTGCATGTTTCTCTCATCTCGAGAATCGTGAAGTCCAAGATTTGTTTGTACCACATTTTCCGAAGAAATTTTTCGTACCGAAATTTATTTTCTTCGACTAAGGCAATCATTAAGCACTTTGGACGAGCTACTTTTGATGATACTTTGAAGAAGAATTTCTTTAAAGATGGTTGCAAAGTGTGCAAGTTATCTTTTCCTGGCTGAATTGTGATGAACAGAGTTGTTGATTCAAGATTTGAGTAGGATGGCCATTTTGAACAAAATGAAGCTGCTGATGTTTCATTTTCAATGTTGATGACACTGCTTGGAATTTTCTATTGAACTTTACGTAGGATTTCTTCAGCTGATGCACTATGGTTGCCAGGATTGTTGTCGATGAATAAGAGTACCTGATAGTAGGTTGAAGATTCTTTCTGTACGTGGCTAATAATGCGATCGAAGAAATGTGTTCTGTTAAAGACACTGTAGGAGTTGTATATGAAAATCGAAATAATCCGAATTGACTTTTCTAATCAAACAGCACCGAATGGATTTTACCATATAACTTATTATTATTTGAGAAGAAACTATATCATGAGCACGTTAATATAAAACATCCATTACCATATATATAAATTACTAATGACTTTACTTCGAACCATCTAGCAAATATAAAGTCAGTAGAGGAATATAATTAAGGCGAAGTGGAAGTAAGTCGAAGTATTCTAGTTAGTATCAGAAGACAGGCTCAAATTATAAAAAAATATACTTTAATTGGACATTAATCCAAACTTCCGAAACCAATTGATATTTCTTTTTTACTAAAAATGGTGTGCAAAATGATATTCTAAATAATATATAGCATGTTTCGCTAAGAAAATTCAAAATGTTAATCAGATTAAAATTAGTAATCCATTTCTTCATTTCGATTTTTGTAGACAACTCCTACGGTGTCTTTAATAGAACAAATTTCTTTGATCGCATTATTAAAAACGTTCAGAAAGAATCTTCAACCTATTATCATGTAATCTTAATCACCAACAACAATCCTGCCAACCATAGAGCATCAGCTGAAGAAATCTTACGTAAAGTTCAACTGAAAATTCCAAGCAGTGTCATCAACATTGAGAATGAAACATCAGCAGCTTCAATTTGGTCAAGATGGCCATCCTACTCAAATCTTGAATCAGGAACTCTGTTCATCACAATTCAGTCTGGAAAAGATATCTTGCAAACTTTACAACTATCTTTAAAGAAATTCTTCCTCAATGTATCATCAAAACTACCTCGTCCAAAGTGCTTAATGATTGTCTTAGTCGAAAAAGGTAGATATCGTTACGAAAAATTGCTTCGGAAAGCGTGGTCCAAACAAGTCTTAGACTTTACGATTCTTGAGGTCAGAGAAACATGCAACAGATCCAATCAGTAGTGGAATCATTCTCGAATGATTGCCAGAGTGCATTACTTCAATCCATTCTCAAACATCTACGTCCGAAGGAAGTTCTCGACGAAGCGACTCCTTTTTCCTGATAAGGTGCAGAATCTTCACGGGTTCGAGATGAAAGTGGGTTCATTCAATTTCCCTCCTTTCCTTTATGTAAAACGCAATGCTTCTAAACATCCTGACGATATTTATGGAGCATCATCTTCGTTGGTAAAAGCTTTTTCAAAAAAGTTGAACTTTAGGATATCGGAGGTTCCTTCTGAGAAAGAATGGTGGGGAGATATAGACTGTAAGGGAAATAAATCAACTGGTTTTAATAAACACATTCAGCAGCATGAAATTAATTTATTGACGAACATTGCAATAATAATCCCTAACTTCAATGTTGAATACACCAGAGTTATAAGGACATTACGATACTACCCGTGCAGAAATCTTGATGTGGGCCTAGTAGGGTTCTGGTCAGTTTCCCCTACTTCTGGTGTGGTTCTGGTGAGTAAAACTGGTTAGAACCCGACAAGGGTGTAACGGTTGGATTCGCGAATACCCTATATAGGAGAAACTAGTCAGTGCCTTGTCAGTTTTTCTAGTGAATGTCTTTTTAAAAAAAACTATAATAAATTATAAATAAAAATTAGCTGCTTTTATGAAAATGTAATTTTAGTATGTCAAAACATAGCAAAGAACATAAGAAACAATACAAGGAAATAAATCAATCATATTTATATATTTGCGTTCACAAAGAAACAGAAAACTATTTAAATATTTAAATCTAAATATTTTCAATTCGGAATAATCAGATGATATTTTGTTAGTAATTACACATAGTCTTATTATGCTGCCCGATTAGCACCTTATTATAAGTTATTTCATTTTATTCAGAATAGAAAAACTGACCAGGGCCTTGTCAGAACCCTATTGTAAATGAGCCAAAATGGGGCAATTTCTGCACGGGTATGCATTGATATCTATTTTATCAACTAAAACTGTATCGATCTTCTTCACAGCAAATTTTTTATACATAATCTTGACCGTGTTTGTAATTTGGATGTTGATACACATCTTGAAATTTAAAGAAGACGTTTGGCCATGGGAGAGTGTACTACAAGTGATGCTGGGATTGACAGTGCCTCGAGAACCTCAAAGGAATTCTGAAAGAATAGCATTTGTATTTCTTTTCATTGGATTTTGGATGTATTCTTCCGGCATTTATGGCATCTTAACAAACGTCGAGTTTATGACGAAAACAGAAGTGAAAATCGATACTCTGGAAAAATTAAGTACATCTCAATTTACGCCTGCAAGTCTGCCGGATTATGTAATACTATTTAAAGATGAAAGCAGTCCAATTATCGGAACTTTGTTAAAAAAATTAAAAACAGTTTCTTCTTATAATGAATGTATAGAATTGCTGATGAAGTACAAAAATGTCTCGTGCTTTTTGCGTGACCTAATCGCGGAAAATGCAGTACGGAAATACAAAAATTCAAAAGGTGATCCTTTGTTGGCGATTGTGAAGGAATCATTAGGAGCATTTCCTATAGCTTTAGCCTTTGAAACAAAATCCCTGTTTATTCCAGCTGCTAACAAGATCTTATTAAGAATATCAGAGGCTGGATTATTCGATAAATAGAACAGGAATCTCACATCAAAAAAGGTAGAATTGGGAAAAAGTGGTCCGAAAGAAGAGTTTCAAGCAAAGCAACTAGGTATACAACTTGCATTTGTTTTGGTAATTGGATATATTACTTCGATTCTCGTCTTCATCGGAGAAGTACTAATTCAGTATTTTGAAAATTATATTCATCGATGTGTAAATTTCTTCATTCAAGGAAGTATATTTTAAGGCAACTTTATGTATTTGATGAAACTGAAGTTTTAAACGTTTACGTCAAGGTGAAGTTATTTTTTTGTAAAAAAGACGAGGTCTAAAATTTAATTGTGCTAAATGGTTCCACTCGATGTCGAAAGAAACAAAAAACAGTTTCAACCCCCTACCACACAATGTTCACTCTCAAAATCATCCCCTAAGTACAAAAAATGGGCCCGCCAATAAAATAAAAATAAAAATATAGTTAAATAAAAAATTCCTAAATATATTTGCGCCCTGAATATATTACATTTTGTACTTTACTTAATACAAATATATCACCAAACAGTACTTTTTTTTTTCTTTATGTAATATGTATATATGTATAAAAACATACTATTTACAGACATGGATGAAATTGGAAAAATTATTTAGCGAAATTGACGACGCTAATCTCTTTCTTAATGTAAAAAAGAAGTACATAAAGATTAATATGTATTATTATCGATAAGCACAATTTATGCAACATACAACGAACGCGTTGCACTACATACAATCGTGCTTCACAGTAAATTTATTTCGCCTTTTTTTTCCTGTCTCTCGCTTTGTCTTTTTCATTTTTCTTTTCACCTCTATTTCAATTTATTTTATCTCACAAACTTGCGACTTGTCGAACGCTTTGCTAAAAGCGCTTTTTTTAAAAAAATATAAATATCAAGCACAATCAGTTACCCTTTTCTTATTTCTCTCATTTATTTCTTTAATTCCTTTCTGCTTTTTTTTCTTATTTCATAACTTCTAATAACCGATTTTCTCCACTTAATTAAGATTAATGACTAATTATTATTTATTTATTATTATTTATTATTATTAAACAGCATTATTCATCCCACTGATAATTAATCTCACCACTTGTACACCGCTTCTTAAATTGCAGACAGAAATGAAAATATTTTATGGTGTATATGAGGCGTTGGATGAGGTTGAAGAACAACCTAACTCGGACAATAGACTTTTGAGATAAATCGCTTCAAAGATTACAAATTGTTGTATGTCTAAGAAAATAAGAATTTTGAAATAAATCCTTTTATGAACTCAAATTATAACTAACTGAAAGTGAAATACTGTTGAGAATACAATTTTTTTTCTTAACAAATTATTTTAATAATTGAAAATAAACAAATCGAGTTAGGTTATTTTTCCATATACTGGGCATAATAGGTATATATTTTCATTAACAGAATATATTTAGGAATGTGCAAACAGATTTATTGTTTAGTTATTATTTTGTACTGTTTTACACAAAAACAAATTATTAAAAAATAATTTAAGAAATTATTTTTTCTCGTCACATGCGTGAGAGCGGGCAATGTGGCCGAGCGCGGTGCTTTTATTTTCATGCGTCCGACTCAATTATCACATGGTTTACGAAGTCAATAACAATTTTTTAATTTATTTCAAGTTTGGTCCTAACTAATTAGTGTTTACAGATGCCGAAAAAGCAATTTACAGAAAAACAACCTAACTCGGGTTAGATTGTTGTTTTACCCAACGTCTCATATATCTTTTCGGTAGATATATATTTTCATACCTACTCTCTTTGTGGAAATGTCGAAAGAATCTCTTCCTCGAGAAAAATACTAACATTCGGAACATGCCCATTGGGAATATTTTTAATTTTGGCAAAATTTCAGGTTTAAGTGCAGATTGATTTAATTCTTCCAGAGTATCGATTTTCACGTCTGTATCCGTCATCAACTCGACGTTTGTTAGGATGTCATAATGAATTTATTCAAAATTGAAAAAATATATAAATAAAAAGAAATAAATGAAAAACATCACTGTTGATAATTTATTTATATTAAATAATTACATAATTTTATTAATTTTATTTATTTATTATATTTATGTCATCAATTTTTAATAAAGTAATCTTAGCTAATAAAGAAGATTATTTGATTCAAAATATATGTAATTATCATTTATATTTGAATTAAATAATCTTATTTAATAATCTAAGATGACTTTATTAAAAATTGAAAAAAATAAATAAATAAAAAGAAATAAATGAAAAACATTAATTAATAAATTAATTTTATTTATTTATTTATTTCTTCAATTTTGAATAAATTCATTTTAGATAATAAATAAGATTATTTAATTCAAAATATATGTAATAATCATTTAAATTTCAGAGAAACACGATATGAGACAAGAAAATGGGCCGTGCAATGTGACCCGCGCACTGGTATGACGTGCCGCGCTATATAAATTAAATTTTTTCGGGCAGTATTAATTATTTGTCCGTAGATCAAAAAATTGTTTTCGAAAGGAAATTTAACGTAGAATACGATAAAAATACTAAGAACTTGATTCATAGATGGGGCAATTGTTAAAAATCGATTTAAAAATTTCAATTGTTTATAACAATTTGAATTTGTTAATATTTTTTCTTTTAAGTATTTTTTTTATTAAATCTCGTTCTTTTACCTTTAAAATGAAAAAAAATAAAGTCTCTAGCTCAAATAGAACCGGAGTTATGAATTTTGAAAGAATAGTCTTCAAGCCAAAAATCACCAAATTCTTAAATTTTCAATATTTTTTATTTTCAAAAAAAAAAAAAAAATCCTCGAATAAGTATCTTTCTTTTTGCATAAAGAACTCGTAAAAAAAGTTTTAGTTGAATCAAGAATGGATCGGTCAGTTCTCTGTTCGATTTGTAAAAGAACGTCCCATGTATGTAAAAAAATTTTTTATTTAATACGTTATACTCTAAACGTATTAATAAGAAATTATTAAATAATTAACACGGTCAAACTATTATTAATTAAATTCTCTTCGTTTACAAACGAAACAACGTTTATAGTTAAACTATAAATGTTATTATTTATTATAAAATAAAATATTTTCCACAGAATGATATAATTTTAATAATATTTATTTTTTAACCGACTTTTGATTTTATATGTCCTTATCGTATTATTTATCTTTAATTCAAAAAAATAATTTTCTTAATTCTTGAAAATTTTAATGTATGAATAATTAATAAAAATATTACAATATTATAATATTTTAAATATTAAATATTGCGTAATATTTTTGTCAAAAACTGGAGCATTTAATCTTTTTCGAGGGTATGTATTGGTTTAAGAAATATATAAAACTTTTTGATTAAGTTTTTGTAAAAGAAAATACGATAAAATAGTTGTTATTAAAAGAAAGTTGGATTTTCACGTTTTTCCCCATGACAGAGGATTCCAATTTTTACCATTTGTAATTAAATTATATTATAATTATATAAATTATATTATATTATAATTTAATATAATGCCACGGTTTTATTCATAGTAATACACGGAGAGAAATCGAAGTTGAAATTTTGGTGATCAGTAGTAGAAATCTAGAACTCAGTATGAAATAAATCAAGTAATTCATCTCTATGAGGTGCTATCTTGTAGAGATAGTATTGGCGCTAGAGTAACGAAAGGTTGGTCAGTCTGGAACTCAGTGACAGATCGGGTTTTAACGAAAATAAGAAAATGAAATAGGGATTCATACATGCGTTATAGAATTTCGGTAGGCGTTCTATTATACCAGCTCGGAGAAGATTATGTAATGTAACGAAAAATTTGAAAAAAAAATTGTTTTAAATATGATAACTGCACTTAATTTATAATTTTAAATTACACAATCACTCGCACAGACTCTTACACATATAACCGCACGCTATCATGCTTCGAAAAATCGCACTCGCTGGGGATCGAACCCCTGACCCTAAATCCTAAACGCACGCAGTCACCGCCTAAGCTATTTAACAGCTTGGAGTTTTTGGACAAAACCTCAGCCAAGCTCTTGCGCTGAAAAGCTAGAGATAATTGCCAGGAATATATTTTTAATTTTTTGTGCTTTACACATTTTATTAATAGTTGACTTAAAAAGTGTTTCATTTTCAAATTTCTAATTAATGTATTATGAAGCAAAATATTTTCTCATATATTTGCTACATATTTGAATTACTACATTTTTTTTTTTAAATTATGTTTTAAAAAATATTTCTATCCGCGAAAACTGAAACTTGGAAACTTATTGTCTACGAAACTTGAAACTTCAAACAGTTAAATCAATGAGCTCTGAAGAGCAACCAGGTGTTAAGCTTTCTTTCATCTTTACAGTATTTTCACCCAAAAAAGCACTTTTCTATAATCACATGAATTACAGATACCGAGTCGATCAGAATCAAGAAATTACGCGAACGATGCGAACTACCGGCCATTGGCGCTAACGCTACTGCGCTTGCGTCATACGCTTGAGTATACCCAAGAGAGATTTAGGACTGTCTGATACAGACAGAGATAAAAGAGGGACTATTCGAAGACTCAAACTTATTTTATACACGCAGCGTCTCTAAACGCGAAGAATATGTAACATTACACGACGCATCTTATTCCCATTCTAATCTTAACCATACACAGTAATAAATTTTAATTAGGTTTACTACATAAGATCTCCTTTACAAAAGGTCCTTTATTCTGAATGGAATCAAAATAAAATCTATATTACGAATAATGTTATTAGTTCATCAAACATTTATTTATAGATATAGGAATGGAAGATCTAGTAACCACAACCTGACCGTTTAGAAAGAGTACCTGTACTCGAGCAATAGTCGTTAGTATCTTAGTATTCTAAAATACAATACATTACACATCATAAAAATTATTTCTCCATTTTTCTCCGTGTATGTTTTCCAGTTCTTGTAAATATTATTTGTGTTACAAAAAAAAAAAAAAACAAAAAATAACTACACTCGAAAAAATTCCCTGACATTTCCAGGTTTTTCCAGGTATAACCAAATTCCCTGACAATTCCAGGTTTTCCAGGTTTTCCAGGGTGGGTAGACACCCTGGCTGACGCTCTATGGTTGGCAGGATTGTTTTCGGTGATTAAGATTATATGATAGTAGGTTGAAGATTCTTTCTGAGGGTGGCTAATAATGCGATTGAAGAAATTTGTTTTATTAAAGACACCGGTAGGAGTTGTCTAGAAAAATCGAAATAAACAAATTGATTACCAATTTGAATCTGAAAAACATTTTGAAGTTGATTATCGAAACCGAATTGACTTTTATAGTCGAACAGCGCCGAATGGATTTTACCGTACAGCTTTATCATTTTTTTAAAAAGCAACTATCACTTTGTTTTGTAAATCGTTAATATTCAATATTATACACTTAATATTCAATTATACATATACAGTCAATTTTTTAATATTCGAGCAAGCCGGATGATGAAAACTAGAACACGTCGACATTGTGCCAGTTTGTTTTCTCGACTGACTTAGTATTTTGTAAACTGTTCGAAGACGGATACTTTGTTTCCTATCTTAAAAAAGTGTTGTCACGAAGTAAATGGAATTTCGGTATCAAGGAAAGTGGGATGTAAATATGATGGGAGATTTGTGTTGTTGGATGCTTAAGAGGGACACCGAGATAAAGACGCAAAAAAGAAAGAAAAATCCGTTACATAGATCTTTTGAGGACAAAAGAGTTCGCTACAAAAGAAGACAAGTGTGTATTTTTGCAATATCACGAAACGCTGCTTGCATCTTGCAGTACCTTCATCTCCATGAAGGTAATGCACGGCTGATTCGATATATGTGCCTGGACAGAAGTTTCACAAACTATGCACATATCATTTGTAATCGGGGTGACAGGTTTGAGGCATTCTGAGACTGTATCCAGATAGAGCGACACTCAAAATCATAGAAATACTAGTCATCGCCTCTCAAACGACTTGATTGACTTCAACTAGACCTACAAATGTCCTTGGCCCTGACGTGCTGCGGTCTAGTGGACCTCGAATTTGGACTCAGCGACCTTCAAAACGTATGAAAGCTGTAGTCAAGTTCCACGAAGACATATTTTCGTATTTTTGCAATCGTCATTTGAACTATCAAGTTACTAACTTAAATTGACCTTGAAATGATCTTTAGGATAATAATAAAAATAAAAATGACTACCATATCTGGACGTAAAATTTTCTGCTCTTTCAGAATTTGTAATCAAAAATCCACTTTTTTCACATTTTGAAAATTTAACCTTGAATTGACCGTGATGCTGACATGATGGAATCAAACGGATTCCAGATTCGAATTCAGCGTTCGTTAAAACCATAGAAATGATAGTCACATTCTGTCAATCGATTTTTTTGCCGATTTTACCTTGAAATGCCGTTAAATTTGACGTGATGGAACAAAACGGACACCGGATTCGGATTCAGCGCGTCAAAATACATATGAATATATAGGGCCGGTTTTTGGTAATGAACACTTTTTTTTTGTGTGCCTGTGTAATTAATATTTTTTTAAATTAAATTAAATTAAATTACAGCTTTGAATGCAAAACATAACTAATTTACTTAAGGTTCTATCGACCTTAAGGAGCACATTCTCATCAGGGCACTCGCGCTTCGCGTTCGGCTGTGTTTAACAATTTTTTTGATGATTAAAACGAAAACTACTTATCCTATTGAAAAATGGCCAACGGAGAACTTGTAGATATTTTTAAGGCCAATAATTATGTTTCTTATCATTTTCTCTGCATCTCGCGTTATTTGGCTCAAAATTTGAATTTTCGATTTTTAAGGAAGTTCAAAAAGTTGTTATGCCGATCCTATAGGGTGTCCAAAAAGAAATATTTTTCATCTTTAGACTGTTTTTCATATCCTTCGTTGTTTGGCTTTTAATGTAAGTTTAATTTCATTTTGTTGGATTTTCAAAATGTTATAGGTCTTTCAATTTTTTTTTATCCAAAAAAGTCATTAAGAAAAATTGTTCAAATTTTTTAGTACTACGAATATCCGTCATTAGAATTTTGGAAATAAAAAAAAGTGGTTTCAAAATTTTTCAAAATGCTCCAACTTTTTGAATTTTTATCCAAAATTGCTGGCCAAAGAACTAGACCTTCATTTTAGAACACTAAAATAGTATACCAAAGGACAATCCAATCGGTCAATTCGTTCAAAAGTTATCGTGCTCACAAACTAAAAATCTACAGACAGATAGAAACACACAGATAGACACACACACAGGCACACAGGCAGGCAGGCACTTTCGTAAAAACATTTTTTTCGGGTTCAGGGGTCCCAAAACGTGTGTAAAATTGAAAATAAAAATAAAATTGAAAATAATAAAAATAAATAAGAATAATAAGTATTTGTAGCTAGTTGTGTCCCACTGGCCGTTAAAGGGTTAAATCATGTTCCTGGACTGATAATAACTTTTACCTAGGTAATAATTAGTAACACATAAAAACTTTTTTCCATTGGCAACAGAAATCTATATTTGTTCAAAGAGGTATTGAACAAAAGCAAATCATTATTTCTATATTTTGTAAATAAAATCGAGAAGGTAAGTGATAAAAATAATAATAATAATAATAATAAAATATAATAATAATAGTAATTGAAAACTTTCATAAAAATTAATTATTAGCCGATGTTGGAACATTTTTCGTCGACGATTTTTGTTTTTTTTTTACATTCTCATCCGAGAGAATGTATTAGATTTGTGTAAAATTTGACCCCCCCAGTTTTCATCAAATGTCCACGTTTTGGGACCCCCTGAACCCGAAAAACATGTTTTTACTAATGTGTCTGTCTGTCTGTCTGTGTGTCTGTCTGTAGATTTTTAGTTTGTGAGCACGATAACTTTCGAAAGAATTTACCTATTGTTCGTTGGCCAGCCATTTTGGATAAAAATTTAACAAGTTGTAGCATTTTGAAAATTTTTGAAACCACTTTTTTTTTAATTTAAAAATTCTAATGACGGATGTTCATAGTACTCAAAAAGACGAACAAATTTTCTTAATAACTTTTTTGGATAAAAAAAATTGAAAGATTTATAATATTTTGAAAATCCAAAAAAATGAAATAAAACTTGAATTAGAAGCCAAACAACGCACGATATGAAAAAAAGTCTAAATATGAAAAATGTTTCTTTTTGAACACCCTATAGGATTGGCATAATAACTTTTTGAATTTCCTTAAAAAATCTAAAATTCAAATTTTGAGCCAAATAACGCGAGATACATAGAAAATGATAAGAAACATAATTATTGGCCTTAAAAAGATCTACAAGTTTCCCTTGAACCATTTTTCAACAGGATTAGTAGTTTTCGTTTTAATCATGAAAAATATTGTTAATCAAAGCCGAGCGCGAAGCGCGAGTGCCCTGATGAGAATGTGCTCCTTAAGGTCGATAGAACCTTAAGTAAATTAGTTTTCGTTTGTATTCCATTCCATTTTATAGTAATTTAAATAAAAATGGGTGTAATTAGTAAGTAAATGAATTACTAATTTATAATATCTGTATATCAAAACTACGGCAAAATTTACAAGTACAATTATTTTCTATTTTAAGTACGGAAACCTAATAGAAGTAATGATTAACTTTTTGCAGTATTTGTACAATGAATATCGATTTCACTACTTCATTCTAGAAAAAAAAAAGTTTTATGTTTTCTACATCACTATATCATGAGCACGTTATAATATAAAACATCCATTACCATATACATATATACATTACTACTCATTGTGATATTCATAGACAACTCCTATAGTGTCTTTAATAGTACAAACTTCTTCGATTGCATTATTAGCCACGTACAGAAAGAATCTTCAACCTACTATCATGTACTCTTGATCACCGACAACAATTCTGCCAACCATAGCGCATCAGCTGAAGAAATCCTACGTAAAGTTCAACTGAAAATTCCAAGCAGTATCATCAACATAGAAAGTGAAACATATGCAGATCGAATTTGGTCCTCAAAGTATCATCGAAAGTAGCTCGTGCAAAGTGCTTAATGATTGTCTTAGTCGAAGACGGTAAATTTTGGTACGAAAAATTTCTTTGGAAAATGTGGTCCAAACAAATCTTGGACTTCACGATTCTTGAGATCAGAAAAACATGCAACAGATCCAACCAGTATTGGAATCATTGTCGAATGATTGCCAGAGAACATTACTTCAATCCATTCTCAAACATCTACGTCCAAAGAAAGTTCTTGACGAAGCGACTCCTTTTTCCTGACAAGGTTCAGAAGTTCAGAGGTTACTTCTGACATGGAAGAGTGGCAAATTCTTTACTGTAATGTAACTAACTGAACTTGTCTTATTAAGCAGACTCAGCAGCATCAACCTCATGGCCGTGTTCGTAATTTCGATGTTGATACATATCTTGAAATTTGAGGAAAGCGTTTGGCCATGGGAGGGTATACTACAAGTGATGCTGGGATTGACAGTACCTCGAGAACCTCAAAGGAATTCTGGAAGGATAGCACTTGTATTCTTTTTCATTGGATTCTGGATTTATTCTTCCGACATTTTTGGCATCTTATCAAACGTCAAGTTTATCACACAGACAGAAATGAAAATCGATACTCTGCAGGAATTAAGTACATCTCAATTCACACCTGCAAGTGTGCATGGTGTTCAAGTGTTATATAAAAATGGAAGCCCAATTATTGAAACTTTGTTAAAGAAATTGAAAATAGTTTCTTCTTATAATGAATGTATAGAATTGTTGATGAAGTACAAAAATGTGTCCTACTTGACTAATGACGGAATCTCGGAAAATGCAATCCGATTGTGAAGGAATCATTAGGAGCATTTCCTATAGCTTTAGCCTTTGAAACAAAATCCCTGTTTCTTTCAGCTGCTAACAAGATCTTATTAAGAATAATAAGATCTGGATTATTCGATAAATGGAACAGGAATCTCACATCAAAAAAGGTAGAATTGGGAAAAAGTGGTCCGAAAGAAGAGTTTCAAGCAAAGCAACTAGGTATACAACTTGCATTTGTTTTGGTAATTGGATATATTACTTCGGTTCTCGTCTTCATCGGAGAAGTACTAATTCAGTATTTTGAAAATTATATTCATCGATGTGTAAATTTCTTCATTCGAGGAAGTATATATTAAGGACCAATACCAAACTATGACGTTACGAATTACCGACTGGACAATGTATGTATTTCTTTTCCACCTTCTTATTTTAAAACTAAGTAAAATATCTCGTTGAAAATTTGAGAGATTTGTCTGGTACCTTGGAGCTCATATTTTGCATTAAAAAATATTTTTCATAAATTATTTATGTCCAGTGTCCACTATATAGCAGACCATATGATGATTTAGCAGGATTTACGAAGATTATGTGGTCTGCTATAGTGGACATGGAAAATTGGTGAAAAATATATTTTTCATGCAAAATACGAGCTCCAAGGCACCAGAATGCGATCGGCAGATATATTTTCTTTTATCTCTCAAATTTTCAACGAAATATTTTACTTAGTTTAAAAATAAGAAGGTGGAAAAGAAATACATTGTCCGGTCGGTAATTCGTGACGTCATAGTTTGGTATTTGCCCTTAAGGAAACTTTATGTATTTGATTAAACTAAAGTTTTCAATGTTTACGTCAATGTAAAGTTATTTTTTTTTTTAAAGGACGAGGTTTAAAATCAGATTGTGCTAAATATGGTTTCACTCGATGTCAAAATCATCCTCTAAGTACAAAAAATGGGCCCGCCAATAAAATAAAAATAAAAATATAGTTAAATAAAAAATTCCTAAATATATTTGCGCCCTGAAAATATTACGCTTTGTCCTTTACTTAATAAAAATATATTACCAAACTTTTCTACATAGCTGGAAAGAATCTGTGAATAATTTTCGGATCTTTTCATTTAAGAAAATTAATAAATGATCCTTTTTTGAAAATATTGAGGTCATTGCTCGAATGATTTTTTTTGTGGACCACAAGCTATAGATTATCATCAAAACAGCCCCTCAAATACACCCACACGGAAAAAATTTGTTCCGGAAGAATTACCGAATTAGTTCAGAGACTGAGGATATGAGAATAATTCAGTAAAAGTTACGGATCTACTTATTTTAAATGTCACAGAACTTTTCTAAAGAGAATTACAGATAAATTTCAGGAGAATTAAAAATAATTCGGGAAGAATTCTTAGATAGTGCAGGAACTTTCTGAAGTGAGTTCGGTGAGAATCCAGTAGGGCGACTATAGAAATTACGGAGGAGTTCGGGAAAATTTCAAGGACGCCACGCTATTTCAAACAGTAAAAAAAATATTCCTATTTTTCTCTGCTTCGCTGGTAGAGATGATTTATAACATTAACATTATTAATCTGCATTGCATATTATATATATTTACACACAAATGTTTATATTTATACTTAATTTACTTTACACATATAATCGCACGCTCTTAAAAAATCTTAAATGCCTCGGGTTTCGAACCCTTCTAACACGCATATTCCTACCTAACCC
>UCOK01018137.1:543-21611 GCA_900474325.1 Synergus umbraculus | reverse complement strand
GCCTGGTACAATTCGAAAAAGGCAAAACAAGGGAGGGTGCTTTTAAATCCTCACTTGTACCCTGTTGCGAACTGATTTTATTCCGTCGGGGGGAAAGTTTTATTTACGTCCGCCCAAACTGGTACACTTCGCACACACACACACGAGCTCTCTTTACGTTTATCCGGGACAAGATCTTATCAAAATGATAGGCTACTTTTAAAACTCTAACTTTTGACTTCTTGTTTAATTTCCGGAAGATCGACTCGAGGGATTTTACGGATTCCCAGCTGTCCCGAACCGCGGACGGGCTGTTAGAAATTTTCCTGGCGATTTTGGTAAAATTTCTTAGAGGTCTTAATCTGATTAAGATCCTCGTTAGACTGCGTTTTAGGTTTCTGATTGATTTGGTTTTAAGGAATGGGACAGAGTGGAAATGGTGGGAATCTTGCATAGTAACTGTTCTTTGATTGGTTAGGGCAATTGGCATGATTTTCAGAGGCCGTCGACACCTTGCTAATTTTTGCTAAAAAAGCAAAAATGCATGTGGCGTGATTTCTTGTGTCTTGTCCTTGAGAACGGACAGGATATTGGCCAACTAGGAATTTGCTGAGTGGCTTAGTGTCACTTGCATTTTTAATATAACTTTGATTTTATATCTTCAATTTGCAATAGTTGCTGGTGTTAGGTTTTCATCTCCGAATTGAGCTTTTATTAAACTAACCCTTTGTAAATTTTCAGAACATTAATCCTAGGCCACATTTTAAATTTGAAGAATTTCAAGGCATTTCTGTGGTTACTATGCTGTTTTCTGCTAGAGGGTGGGATGAACGGATGGAGAACGCATGACCTTGGAGCGCCGCGCTAACTTGTATCATAGCAGCCACCGCTGCGTATTGGTGTGGAGCGCTTCGCATGTGTGTGGGCGCAAGAGCCAGCTTTTTATACTCATTCTCTCTTTCTTGCACATCCTTGTAATTCCGTGTGCATGTACTTATATTTATCACGATCCCTCTTTATGTTTTCGTTATCTTATTTTAACATTCCCTTAATACATTATTAAGTCCTCATTTAATGCTATCTTATTTTAATTAGTTCTATTAATTTCTGATTTTTAATTTGTTTCAAGATTCGTGGCGAGTTGGATCGCTCATGCATTGTTGACTCAACTCGTATTTGATATCATCGGTTTCATGTTACCGAGTCAATGCCTTATTTTACAGACTTATGAATTTTTTTAGGAAAATCAAAACGTGCAAGGGTCGTACGTTACAATTAACAATCGTGAAATTAGGATAATGAAAAAATTTGGTGAAAATCGAGGGGGTCTCCGGTCTGGATTTCTTGAAAATCGGAAGGTTCGAGTATAATACTGTTTTACAAGCTGCTTGATTATATGATTCAAAATGATGGCACAGTCGATTGCAAGTGTTTCTTATAAAAATTGGACAATTTTTACGTCAAAATATAAATTTCGGTTGAGAAAACGCAAACATAAGGCTGATTCTTACAAAAATTGGATCATTTGTACGGAAAAATAAGCATTTCCATTGATAAAACGCAAATATAACCTCAAATAGTTGATTTTAGTTGGTTCTTATAAAAATTGGATGATATTTACGTAAAAATAACCAATTTATGTTGAGAAAACGCAAACATAACCTCAAATAGTTGAGATTAGGTGAACTTCATAAATATTTATAGTGTTTTTTGTAGAGAAATATCCATTTCCGTTGAGAAAACACAAACATAACCTCAAATAGTTGATATTTGTTAGTCCTCATAAGAATTGAACTATTTTTACGTAAAAATATCCATTTCCGTAGAGAAAACGCAAACATAACGTCAAATAGTTGTTATTTGTTAGTCCTCATAAAAATTAAACGATTTTGACATAAAAATATCCATTTCCGTCGAGAAACCGCAAACATAACCTGAAATAGTTGAGATTAGGTGAACTTCATAAATATTTCATGTTTTTTGTAGAGAAATCAATTTCCGTAGACAAAACATAAACATAACCTCGAATAGATGAGATTAGTTAGTCTTCATAAACAATGGATGCTTTTTACGTAAAAATATCTATTTCCGTTGAGAAAACACAAACATAACCTCAAATAGTTGATATTTGTTAGTCCTCATAAAAATTGAACGATTTTGACATAAAAATATCCATTTCCGTAGAGAAAACATAAACATAACCTCAAATAGATGAGATTAGTTAGTCCTCAAAAAAAATGGATGCTTTTTACGTAAAAATATCCATTTCCGTTGAGAAAACGCAAACATAACCTCAAACAGTTGATATTTGTTAGTCCTCATAAAAATTGAACGATTTTGACGTAAAAATATCCATTTCCGTAGAGAAAACATAAACATAACCTCAAATAGATGATATTAGTTAGTCCTCATAAAAATTGCATGAGTTTCCTATTAGAAAAAAGTCATGGCCTGAAATCTCGAATTGAACAAAGTCGAATATCGAAAAGTCTCGAATTTGTCTCGAAAAGTATCGAAATAAGAAAAAAAGCATTGAGCATATTGAATGTAGAAAAAAACATAGAACATAAAAACGGTATTGTGATGACGGCCGCGTAGCGGCCGGCAGTGGCACTAGTTACTTAAAAATATCCATTTCCGTTGAGAAAACACAAACATAACCTCAAATATATAAAATTTGTGGAACTTTATAAATATTTCATGTTTTTGTAAAGAAATATCCACTTCCGTTGAGAAAACATAAATATAACCTCAAAAATATAAATAAATATTTCGAAATATTTCGAACTAGTTAGCCTTCATCTTTGTCTAATGATTTTGCTACACAAATGTCCATTTCCTTTGAAAAATTAAAATTAAATGAAATTAAATTCGTTATTTATCTTTCCTCAGCGCCATCTGTATGTTATCTTTATAAAAGTCCAACATATTTACATGTAGTTGTCAGTTTTACACTATATGTTTACCTCTCTTACATATTCTATCTCCAAACCAGTCTGAATATAACTGCCCGTTGGTGAATTCACGTTTTGGAAAAAGCGAGTTTAGGGAGATCGATACCCTACCCTATGATAAGCCAAGCGAGGGTGAAATCGCAAGGGACAGGCGCTTCTGTACTTGCCATTTCCTGAACTGACTTCTTCTGAGAAGGATCGCCAATGAACAGGCGCTCCTGTCATTGTCTAAGTCAAAGAAATGCTAATCGATGGGTGCTACCATGGTTGTCATTTCTCGCAAAACCGTCACTTTCGAGTTAATTTCAAAGGTGTACTATTTTCACAATCGATAGGTGCTTCTATGGTTGTCAACATCTAACAGTTATTACTAAATAGGTGCTTCTAATAATAATATCTGTCACCTGAGAAATTACTTAGAAGTTTCTGTAACGTACGCATAAAAATCATAAGATCAGGGGAACTTGATTTACTCTCGTCAGGCCCTCCTGAGTGAGATAAATCAAACCGACTTAAATAATATTCGTTAGGTGCTACTAAGGATATTATTTAATATTATTAGACTAGGGAAATATACTAAAATATACTTTGTCCACCTAACTGTCAACCTCTCTCTCCGCTTAACGTATCTACCGTTGAGGGGAAGACAGGTAACGTCGATAAATGTAATCCGTTACAAATCTCCTGTATGCCGAGTCTAAGGACCGAATTCCTTTATCTTGTAATATTTGTTCGACAATTCCATCACGTCAAAATTACAGAAATATCTAAGATACTTCGAGAGATTTAGTTTCCGTCTCCGTTCTACCTGCTAGATGTTCTCCGCCTCTATAACGTTTCACTGAACATTACGTAATTCTCAGAATCTCGCTCCGCCTCGATTCACTACTTACTGTACCGCGTGCTATACTTTTCTCACTCTGTACATTATATTCTTTTCTCATTTTATACAACACTCGTTCACATTAAATTCCATTACACTAATACTAATGATTTTGTAAATGTAAATATTTAGTTAAATAAATAAATTTTGTTATTTTGTTGTACAAAATTATCGGATCTGTTTTATTGCTTCTAAACCTATCCCTAGATAGGCTGAAGCGTCCGCTGAGGCAATAATTATCAACCCCCGAAAAACAGACCGTTACAAATTTTGACAATTTCGTAATAAAATTTACAGCAATTACGCTAAAGAATGTTCTGACGGCAGTGGTGTATGTTCAAAGTTTAAATATTTAGATAAAAAAAAGAAAATAATTTTGTTTCATAACGAGGCAAAAATTGGACAGTTATACTTTCTAGCGTTTGGGGAGTCGAGCGAATTTTGAGCAAACTAAAAGTTCCAGCGAGAAACTTGTTTAAAAAAGAATAAAGAAGTTTTCTGGAAAATATTTCGAAAATTATTAGAGCTGGGTAGATTTTTTTATGGGGAAAATAAGATGCGTAAGAAAAGGGCATAGCAGGATAAGCATGTATTAGCTGCCCTCGGCCGAATCTCTGCGACATTTTCGCCATGAGTTGGTATTAATATGACGTTCAATTTCCCGGAAGATTATACCTGAGAAATCATTTTTATGGGAGTTATGGGGGTGAGTAAAAAAATTGAAAAATCCCGTTTTCTCAGAAACGGCTGGACCGATTTCGATGGGGAAAAAATATGTTATGGCTACCAATGTAGGCATGTTTTGGAAATATTATGGGACATTTTAGTCAAAAAGAAAAGGTCAAAAAAAATTTTCGAATGTTGCCAAATTTTTTATTAATAGTAAATTCTTGAGGCACAGTCACAGTTTTTTGCCCGAAAATACCTTGAATTATGTGAAAAAATATGTGAAAGTTCGAGCTCAATCGGAGTTGCTGTTCATAGTTAAAAAATTCAAAATATTCAGCGTACTATTCCGAAATAATTCAATAATACTTCAAAATACACTGAAACCTGGATTTGAGTCCACTAGATTTCTGTTCTTCGGACAAAGTTGGGTTGGTCCCAAACTAGAGATGGGCGATTATGAATCGATCTTTTGAAGATCGATTCTTTACTAGTCGATTTTTTGCTGGATCGATTCTTTACCCTCAGAATCGAAGAACCGATCTCGCGTTCTTCGTTTGTCCCATGTGGGCGCGCAAAACGCAAAACGTAAAATGAACAGGCAATTGCTGAACACCTTTAGATTTTTGTCTTCTCAAAGGTTTACTGTCATTGGCTGCTCGTTTTGCGCTTTGCATTTTGCGCCTGCATGGGATAGAAAGGGAAGTCCGAAACCTTTAAAGTGTAATTGCGGTAACCCTAATCACTAGGGCGTATCGAAAAAAAAAAGTTGTTTGCGCGAGGTTCTAATAGCAATGAAATCCTTCTTTGGGGAGTCAAACACACTCCCCTAAAGTTTCATTAAAAAAAAAATTCCTTCTGTCTCCGCAACGCAGATATCGCTAAAAATAAAAAAAACGAAACACTTCTTTTAATTGGAAGAGCAAAAAATTTTTTGTGAATATTTCAATTACCAATAAAAATAGTTTAAACCATGAAAATTTATACCTGTATAACAGAAATTCCATTAAAATATTTTTTACCCCCCCTAATTGACTTTGAATTTTCCAAAAATCGAAAAAACTCGACTTTTTCGCTATTTTCGTTGATTTACGGTAAGTTTTAGGATTATTTGACCATATTATGTGTAATATAACATATGTTAGTGCGAATGTGTTGGAAAGATAGTACAACCATAATATATAAAGAATTTTGCCATTAAAATAATTTTTATTGACTTTGAAAGACATGAAAATATTTAAAAGTGATATATTTCTCTCTATTTGTAAAGAAAATTAGTTTTCGGTATAAAAATTAAAAAAAAAAAATAATTCGAAGCAAGTGAATTTGTTCCTGCATAGTAAACAATGATTCAAAAATTTTTTACCCCACCTAACTGTCCTTGTAATTTCAAAATTTCAAAATTAATCGAATTTTTCGCTATTTTCTTAGAGTTACTACAATTTTTTCGACTATTTGACCATGAAATGTGTGATATATGTTAAGAAGAATGTATTTTAAATATCATACAACTATTATATATTTTTTAAAATATATTCTTATACATCAAACTAAATAAAAAAAATAGTCGGATTAGTAACACAGTATTACCATTGCTAATACTGTGATAATTTAATGACATTAAAACAAGCTAATATATGTTCCGACTATTTTTTTATTCAGTTTGATGTATAAGAATATATTTAAAAAAATACATAATAGTTGTATGATATTTAAAATACATTCTTCTTAACGTATATCAAACATTTCATGGTCAAATATTCGAAAAAATTGTAGTAACTCTAAGAAATTAGCGAAAAAGACGATTAATTTCGAAATTTTGAAATTTCAAGCACACTTAGGTAGGGTAAAAAATTTTTTAATCATTTTTTACTATGCAGGTACAAATTCACTTGCTTCGAACTATTTTTTATTAAATTTAGATACCGAAAACTAATTTTTGTTTCCAAATAGAGAGAAATATATCACTTTTAAATATTTTCATGTCATTCAAAGTCAATAAAAATTATTTTAATGTCAAAATTCCTTATATATGATGGTTGTACTATCTTTCCAACACATTCGCACTAACATACAATACACATAATGTGGTCAAATAGTCCTAAAACTTACCGCAAATCAATGAAAATAGCGGAAAAGTCGAGTTTTTTCGATTTTTTGAAAATTCAAAGTCAATTAGGGGGGGGGGCGGGTAAAAAAAAAATTTTTTTGCACTTCCAATTAAAAGCAGTGTTTCGTTTTTTTTTTATTTTTGGCGATATCTGCGTTGCGGAGACAGAAAGAATTTTTTTTTTAATGAAACTTTAAGGGAGTGTTTTTGGCTCCCCAAAGAAGGATTTCATTGCTATTAGAACTTCGCACAAACAACTTTTTTTTTTCGATTCGCCCTAGTAACCACACTCAACGTTAACCACACTCCAGCTCCAGGTCATCAAATTGCAACCGAAGAAAGACTAAGGTAAATACAAGTATTTATGTAATAGTGTTTAAATATTAGATTTTGGTTTGAAATATAGTGTGGTACTTTTTATATCCCGATATCCAATTTCATCTTAATTCATTTTACACATCCTTTCATTGCCTGCACTTTATATTTTAACAGCATTATATTCCTATTGGTTTAAAATCATATTGGTGAAGGACCTAGCTGGCCTGGGTATTTTATGAAAAGCGATTAAACAGTAGGTATATTTTATCATTATCATACTATCGTAGATGTAGATATTTCCCTGAAAATGTTCGAATTTGATACGTGTTTCGAGTTTCAACATAACCTCATAAAATATGGGACTGAAACTTTGAGAAATACAATAATGTATGGGAAAGCTTTGTTATATTATTTAAGTAGGAATTTTGAAACATTGTTCACACGCTAATCATTTATGCCTACTTTCTTAATATTTTATAGATATTCAATAATATTACACGTATTTCCATTTTTCAGTGGGGCCTAAACTAAAAAAGCCGAGTAATGTTTGGCAGTTCTTCGTCAAAATTTCGGTTGGTGGCAAATGTAAAATTTGCAACCGAGATGTAAAAACTGGTGGAAGTGGTGGAAATACTACTAACTTAAAAAATCATTTATTGCGGCAACATCCTCATAACCCATTGGTAACAAAAGAATTTACCACAAGTACAAACGACAGCAAAGACAAAACTTAACAAACAAACGATTCGGTAAGTTCATATTTTAAATAAATATTATTTTTACATTAATAATGAGGCGAGCTATTTATATTTTCGAGAGCTATTTAAATTTTTAATGTTTTTATTCATTTATTTGTATGCAAATCAAATAAATATCGTTATAACGATATTTATTTCTATTGTGTCTGTATTTCACTTCTTTTGCTGATTTATATTGATATTATTTTTGTAACCGACTCTCAATTCTCTTTTAATTATTTGCTAATTTGAATTCTTGGAATTCTACAAAAGTTAACGATATTCTTATGTAATTTTATTATCGACACGTGTCACTATCGTTTCTATTGTGAGTTCGTTTTTATTTATTTTCATGTCAGGTATTAGCATTCTTCGACTCTCATTGTTAGCTGGAACGGTTTGTGATCATAATTTGTTTATTTTTGTATATGAATTGTTGGATTCTGCTCTGCTTACAATTAATAATAGATGGTTATAAATTTTATCTGTACTCTCTCTCAACTTATTTACTGCCTATGCCAGTCTCAAGTTAATTTGGATTTAATTAATTTTGCTTCCTCATAGAGGAAGCTTTCTAGTGGTGACAAAATCCAGTTTCCTAAAAAAGGTTTTTTTGAACATATTTCAAGGGCAATATATCTAATATGATGATCTGAAAAAATGTCCGGATGTGTGTGTGTGTGTGTGTCATGATCCATCAATTTCTTAAAAACGCTTAGAGATAAATTGATGAAATTTTGCATAGTTATTCCACTATATACCTAGTTGAATTTCTTACAAGAGTTTAACAAAATATTTAATTTTACACGTTTTATGTACTTTTATAATTTTCGTAAAATTCATTTTTCCAATATAACTTCTCAAATATTGAAAATTTAAAGCTGATGTAAGGAAAATAAAGATTCCTTTCATCGAGATGAATCGATTGACCTATATGATTAATGCATTTCATTAAAAAAAAAAGAAGTTATGTTTATTTATAATTTTGAAAGTTAATTTTTCGCTCTATGTTTTCAAATAATCAAAATTTTGAGTTGACGTAAGGAAAATGAATATTCTTTATGTCGAGACGAATCGAGTGACCTGTATGATGAATGTATTTAATTAAGAAATAAGAAAGTTATGGTTAATTGTATTTTTAAAAAAGTAATTTTTCGACTATAATTTCTGAAATAATTAAAATTTAAAGCTGATGTAAAGAAACTGAAGATTCTTTGTGTCTAGACGAATCGATTCACCTAAAAGATTAATACATTTTATAAAAAAATAAGAAAGTTATGCTTTATTGTAATTTTCGAAAATAAATTTTTTGAATAAAACTTCTCAAGTAATCAAAATTTAATGCTGATGTAAAGAATACTTAATGCTTCCTCTATGAGGAAGCAAATCATATTTGCTTACAGGAAGCAAAGCCCTCATTGAATGAGTACAAAAGTTGATACCACTTGACAGCTAGTTGTATAAAATCAATGTGATCCCCAAATTCATTGATCACAGCAATTTCCTTTTATTTTATTCATCTTTTTTTTTAGAATCTTGGAATGAGTAGTCGGCAAGTTCTAAACCCGGATTCAGATTTGACAGAAGTAGCGTCAACTTTAAATGCATCATCGATGACATTACCATTGAGTGCAAACATGGATTTTACTGAAGATTCATCGTCTTAAAGCCTGAGGTCCGAAAGTGGATTTTCTTCTTCGAGTAGGCAATCTGTTCTACAGCCAACAATCGACGTCGCTTTCAAACAAATAAAATCGTTTGAAGGTAAAGTATGATGTACTTCTTCAAAAATATAAGATCTAAATAACATTTATATATAAATCTACAAAACGTTCAATAATTAAACTAAATAATAAATAAACTATTAATTTGAAACAATAACAGGAAATTAAGTATAAAAATAACGTCTTTCTTTTAAAGCCATGTAATACTTCGACGAACAATTTTTTATCGATTTTTCTTCGATTTTTAATTTCTTACTACATCATATGTCAAAAATACAAATAATTAAGCATTGAAAATTTATAAAAGTATAGAAAATTGTACCGCACATGCTCTAAAAAGTATCTTTTGAAACATAAACTGCAAATACTTTAAGGGCAGGTGCGACAAGAAACATAACTATATTTTCGATCAGAAATCTGTATATTACAAACGCAATTTAAGGGCATGTGATACTTCACCATAAGAGCAAATTAGTTATACCAATTATAAATTCATCATAATAAATATTTTTAGCTAATAAGAGTCAATAAACCTTCGTATCATGTAGACGAAGGTTTATTGACTCTTATTAGCTGAAAATATTTATTATTATGAATGTATAATTGGTATAACTAATTTGCTCTTATGGTAAAGTATCACATGCCCTTAATGCCTTCTCATGCATTTCCTAAAGTTTCAATAAGATATTTTATTTACAAAAAAGTTAAGAGATTCACAAAATTAATTGATGAATCCTAAAAATTGAGTTCAATAAAGTACGTATTCTGCTTGTGGTACCTGCTCTTAAAGTGTGTAATACTTTTTTTCAGAAGGAGGTTCGAAGTCCGGAGAGATAACAAATGCAATTCTCTACATGATCGCCAAAAATAACTTGCCCTTAAACACCGTAGAAAAAGAAGGTTTTAAATGTCTGATGAAGACAACTGTTCCTTTATTCTCCGTACTTTCAAGAAAAACCATTACCAGACGGATGGAAGAAAAATATGACTTTCTTTCGGAATGTGAAAACAAGAAATTCGAAACTGTTGATTATTTTTCAATCACAGCTGATTTATGGACTGATACTTTGAATACTGTCTCGTACTTAGGGATGACTACTCATTACGCCTTTGAAAATGAGTTGCAGTCTATGACGATTGGGGCGACAGAAATGGCTGAAAGACACACAAGTGATGTTATTGGTAAATGGATGGCATCTGTTTTAGATACTTGGCACATTGAAGATTCAAAGGTTGTTGCATTTATTAGGTGTACAACTTTGCTTCCGCCGTTTTTCAATAGATGACTGCAGCGGTAAGTGCCGGTTGAAATAGGCAGGTCAAAAATTTCATACAGTAAGCTTGAACATCTGTCAACATAACCACATCATCACATTAGTGAATTTGTGTTTGCATCAGAAGTGTATTCTCGATCGAAGATGTCAGTTTTCGAGCCAAATTCTCGTCATATGCGGGAAGTGTTGATTTTCTGCTTTCATTTGAAGACAACTGCGGCTGAGACTCATCGAATGCTTTCAACTGCTTACGGTGACGCTGCTCTTAGTGAAATAACGTGTCGTGAGTGGTTTCAACGCTTTAGAAGCGGTGATTTTGATGTTGAGGACCGGCATGGCGGCGGAAGAGAAAAATTTTTCGAAGATTCCGAACTGGAGGCATTACTTGCTGAAGACTCGTGCCAAACGCAAGAAGAATTAGCAGAATCATTGGGATTCACTCAACAAGCAATTTCGAAACGCCTCAAAGCCATGGGAATGATTCAGAAGCAAGAAAATTGGGTTGCTTATGAATTGAAGCCAAGAGACGTTGAACGCCGTTTCTTTGCTTGTGAACAGCTGCTTCAAAGACAGAATCGGAAGGGTTTTTTACATCGCATTGTAACCGGCGACGAAAAATGTGTCCACTACGATAATCCCAAACGCAGAAAAACATGTGGAATGCCCGGACATGCCTTCACATCTACGCCCAGACCGAATATTCACGGTGCCAAGGTTATGCTCTGCATTTGGTGGGACCAGCTCGGTGTGGTGTATTATAAGCTGTTGAAACAGAGTGAAACTATTACAGGGGATCGGTATCGAACGCAATTGATGCGTTTGAGTCGAACATTGAAGGAGAAACGGCCACAGTATCAAGAGAGACACGATAAAGTTATCCTGCAACATGACAATGCTCGGCCACATGTCGCAAAACCCGTCAAGACATACTTGGAAACCCTAAAATGGGAAGTCTTACCCCACCCGCCGTACTCTCCAGACATTGCTCCTTCCGACTACATGGCCTAGCTGAGCAGCATTTCCATTCTTATGAAGAAGTCAAAGAATGGATCGATTTGTGGATCGCCTCAAAAGACGCATCGTTTTTTCGAGATGGTATCCGACAATTGCCCGAAAGATGGCAAAAAGTAGTGGCTAGTGACGGACAGTACTTTGAATCATAAACAGGTAATCACTTTTTCAGAATAAAGCCTAAATTTTCGAAAAAAATCGGCGGAAGCAAAGTTGTGCACCTAATATAATATTTATAAATTGTTAGAAGCAAAATTAAAAAAAAATAATTCCGGATTTTAATCCTCAATACGGACAAAGGAACCCCGCTGTTGAAATTCAGGGGCGGCGGTTTGCAGATCTTTTGGCGACCTGAAAGGAAAATGGGCATTGGGGATCAAAAGTATTCAAGTAGCCTGAAACCCCTGAAAACTAATGAGAATATGTGGATGTCAATATGTCATGAGGTATTCAATAGAGAATAATAAGCGTTTTGGTAAAAAGTTAGATACCTGACTTCAGGTAAACCACCACTAGACTTTGCTAGATGAGTTCTAAACAATCCCTAGACAAAGTGACAGTCATAAAATACTACTAGACTCTGCTAGACAAAAATTTGTCTAGAACGAGTCTAGAATCGTCTAGATTTTCGGTAGGGGAGTGTTTTCATATGAAAACATGAAAAAGTCCAACCATGACCATGATTGGGCCTTTTTACCCTCAAAGGGTACTCTATAAATTTCAGGGTGATTTCACTCTCGAAGAGATTGCGCACGTGGCGATGCAGACGGCAAGGGATCTTTTCCTGGGACACCCCTTTCCTTCGCTTCTCCAGCCATTGCAAAGCCTTGCAGTGGTTGAGATACTCCAGGAGCGTCTCCTACACTCGCACGTTGCGACACAGGTTGCACCTGGTGTTATCCATCTGGAAAAATAAATAGTTTTTCCGTTTTGGTTGGAGTTTACGTCTCAGGTTTTCGGAGTTTGAGTTAGAGTTCCGGATTGGAGTTTCGAATTGGAGTTTCTGCTTTTATTTTAACTTACTATTATTTCTTTCTCCTTTAAAGGGTTCTACCACTCTAACATCATCAAAGAATCGATTTATTTTTTTTAGCTTAAACAGTAGGTCATATAGCGAAAAAAAATTTTAACATGTATAATTTTAAATTTCCCCGAAGCACCTTGGAGTTTTTATTTAGCATACTCTTCTGCCATGTTGGGTCCGGCATTTTCTTAATGCAATATTTGATACTGGATTCGTAGTAAGAGACCCCAAAAACCCACGATTAACAGAATTTGGCCCATTTTATAAACATTTTATTCGAGATTTGGTACCACTTTGCATCTCTCCTTTATGTGCTTGTAAAACTTTAAACGCGTTTTTCTCGAAACGGCTTGTTTAAAACTGGGCGGACCGATTGCTTTAACACCAATGCATGAATCGACATCTAATTTTTTCAGTAGCTTCACAAGTAGATTCTCTAAAGAAATACGTGGTCGTTTTTTGATTTGATTTTAATTGAATTTTATAAACAATTTACTACTCTTTTTTTGGCAAAAAAATCATATTTTTTTCAAAAATGCACCATTTCTACAAAAATTGATATAAAAAAATCCTACGTACTTCTCTAGCTAATAGTATATATAGTTTAAAAAAAAACTTTGGGTTTTTGTTCCAGCTTTCACAGTTTCCCAGAAATTTGTCCGCCCACGGAGTACCTTTTTGAAAACACTTCGCCGAAGATTACCTGTATCTCCGCCATTCTATATGAAAAAAGATTATAAAAAAATTTTTTTTTTCAGACACTATTATGTGTTAAATGAACTGTTTAAAAAGAAATACTATTCCTTTTCCCATACTCCCAAAATAAATTTTCAAAATTCGGCTTTTTTTTCGGTCGGTAGAGTAGTGAAGGAATGTTTCCCTTAATGTTTCTTTTTCAAGTTATTTCTTTATTCTCTACTGATTCTTTTTCTAGTTATTTTTTCTTTATCCTCTAGCGGTTCTTTTTCTAATTTATAATCGTTTATATTCCAACTACTTATACCCTTGCTTTCAAGTCTTTCAGTTCGTACATTGTTGGAGACAATTTCTTTTTAATTATGAACGTTCTTTCGTATTTATTATATTATTTACTTTCCGCTTTCTTTGACAACTTATTAACCTTTTTAAGGACTTTATCTCCTATCTTAAATTCTTACATTCTCCTTCGAAGATTATAGTATCCTGCCTGTCTCTGGTTTGCGTCATCTAAATTTTTCTGTACTTCATCTTTTAAAATTTGGAAACTTCGCCATCAATCCGTCCACTTATCCATCTCTTGGAACTCTACTTCATTTGCTTTTTCTTTCTCGGTTCTTCGGGATTGCCGCGGGTGCAAGATATTGACGGACAATGTATTTTGATATTCAGTATTCTACGATCTCAGATACTCAACCACAATATTTAGATAGTTAATTCCGCGTGGAACTAGTGGCGCTACCTCAGGGAGCCGTTATATTTTCGAATTTCAACGTTTCACGCAATTACGTTTTCCGGCTTTCGCACGTTTTCGTACCACGCGTCATGTTGTAAAATATTTATATTTTTTTCGGCAATCAATTGTGAATCGTGATTCTGATCGTGAGTGAAAAGTGTCTCTTACAGCAAGACCAAGTGAGTTATATTTTTTTTTTTATTAAGTTTACTTGTCAAAGTACGGAAGATACATAACCTCAATTCCTTCTTTTATATAGGTTATTTTATGCAATTTAGGTACAACGGGTACAGAGCTATTTGAAAAATTGATGTTGGAAGCATGCTACGAACGTGGAATTGTTAAATTATAACCCTGTTTTAATGTATAAACATCGTAATAGAAAAACTTACGTCATAACAACCAGCGAGACATGACTTGAATACTTCGTTATATTAAACTAATTATTTATAATAATGTTTTAAATAAAAATTCTACGTTCTCTTCACTTACATTTATTTCATTTTTTAAATTATAATTAATAACCTTTTTATTTTTATATAAAATTTTTAAAAAATGTGAGTATCACCGACATTCAATTTTACTATTTTAGATGATAGGTTATAATATTTAAGAAATTCAAATTAAAAATCTGCACATATTAAATATTAATATCTTGGATACTCAAGTTTAAAATCTCAGATACCAGAGGCTAATATCTGCTTTTCAATATCCGTAGATATTAAAGCTGAATATCGAAGATGGCTATCACATAGTTCATTGTCAAATATATTCAACCGTAATATCTAGATACTATTGGTGACTATCTATTTTTCTCCGTGTGCAATTCTCTACCTAAGTTTATAAATGCTGGTGTAAAACTCGTCGACGCATTTTTTCTTTTCATACGCCTTGATCAGCTGTTTTATCGTCCTATTATACACCATCGTGAAGTTAGTACCCCTGTCACGTCCCCGCGACGTAATATTAATTATCTCTATGTATTCATAATCTCTAATTGTAATCTATATATTAGAAACCAGCATTTAGACTATCACCTGTTTATTACCAACTGATATATTATCTTTCTCTCATAAATGTTTAATCTAAACAGTTAAGAACTCTATCAAGCTACCCTTTTCTTTAAGACAAATCAATGTATCCGGCATCTATTAAAACTTGACTTCTGATCTCAACACAAACCCTACGTGTAAAAGTGACATTCTACGAAAACACTTGCGTAATATGAAATCTTTTTTAAGATAAAATAAAATATCATTCAGTTTTATCATGCGAAGACCTGTCACTTTTCGCCATAAAGATGTCAATGTCATTCCCCCTAAAAACGAAACATTCGTTTATCTGAGCTCTTAAAAAAGCCAATGCATTTGCACGTGCACGGTCGTAAATTAGAATGACACTTGACCTTATTTAGAAATTCCCTAAAAGGCGAACCAATCAACGCAAAGGGGTGTTAATCTCACGCAAGAAGAATCTAGGAATCACGTGTTTTGTCAAATTCTGCACGTGCCCTTAATGCATCGCGGCCATAATTAATGCGTGCAAAAGTCCTATAAGAATAGAAGGATTTGACCAGGAAATAGCCAGTTTTTGTTCCGGAATCTTCACCTAGTGTCATCTTGAAATTAGAAGTCTCTTCAATCTTAAATTATGTGCGGAAGTAATCCTCTGAACCCAGTATGTTGCCCTAAAGAACTTAGCCGAATTCTGAAATGAACGACCCCAGTGGTACCAGACTTGGAGTCGCGAATCACTTAAGATAACCAGAGTTGTCAACGGTTCAACGCCATCAATTCTAAACCTAATTAGATGCGGATTGAGATGATTTTCTAAAAGGGTGCTGTCATATTGAAAACTAATAAATAAATAGTTTGTAATTTATAAATTCTGAGAGTGTTCTTCAAATCTGCGGTTATCCTCATCCCGGTATAGAGAATCCTTTTCCCTATCCAAAACGAGGAAGAACCACCTTTGCCTATTTCTCCTATATCTTAAAGTTTGGGGATATGTTTCGAATTCAAGACGTAACACCCCAACTATTAAATATCCAACTTTTGTCTTATGATATCGTTTGGTGGTCGCTTGCTGGTCAACTTTCGATGTTTGGTGGTCAAAATTCAAAAAGTTATAGGGTTTTAAAATTTGGGGTGCTAACTTCACGCTTGCACCCCACTTTTTAATATTTTTGAAAATTTCTTAAGGGAATCGTTTGGTGGTGTTTGGTGGTCCACTTTTGTTTCAATCCATTTATCAAGAAGATGTGATTGCTGTTCTTACAAGTAGGAATATGCCAATTTGTATGACGCATCTCTTATTGTGTATTATCTTCGTCATTATTACCGTCATCTTCAAATGCGCTTTCACTATCTGATTCAACTCGACGGCGACGTACTGAAGATCGTATTATGAAATCAGACAACCTGCTCAAAGAACTATCCTCACTATTTGACAACATTCGGCATCCATGTCGGTGATTGGGTCTATATAGAGAGTCATCAGCTTTCCAATAAACGCAAAGGGTTTAACGCCAATATCGGACAGGCCAGGATGGAACCTTTTTAAGTCCTTGAGAATGTTTCTGGCGAAATATACTGGGTCCTCAAGGATGGGGTACCCCAGAAGATCCATGGTGGCGCCTTAGTGCGTGCTTCACTACGCACAATTCCATTAATTTCCGGTGAAGAGCCGTAATCTTCTCAGGGGCAAGAAGAGATCGACCAAGTGCTCCCGGTTAGCCCCGTTCGCGCTTATCCTGATCAGGTTGCCGACTTGCAGTCGCAACTATGCGATTTTCTCTTGGAAAAGCCTGCATATGAAGATTTGAGTCTCGATCTTACATGGGACGAAGGCAACGAGTTGGGCTTCTTAACGAACGCTGCTCATGTTCCATATAAATAAGATGAAACGAGTAACGCCTGGAGGGGCTACAATCTACGACCCAAAAACCCAGTAGATTATCGGAAAAACCGCGCGTATGCACGTCGGAAGAGGCACGCTTAGTTTTAAGAAGACCTGTTAGAAAATAAGTAACTTTAAGCTTCCTTCGCATTTTTAAGAAATATGCAACTTTAAGCTTCCTTAGGCTCTTTTCGGTGGCATGATTCTCTGGCGAGCAAACTAATGGTCTATCTCGGAAAAAGGGAGTATTTATTTCCAGCCGAATAAATGAAATAATAACACAGGCACACAAAAAAAGAAAAGTGGTCTGTATCAAGAACGGGACCTATATATTCTTATGTATTTTGACGAGCTGAATCCGAATTCGGGCACCGTTTGGCTCCAGCACATAAAATTTAAGGGCATTTGAAGGGCAAATTGGCTAAAAAATTGATTGAAAGAAGGTGACTACCATTTCTATGGATACACTAACCAGTCGTGTGGCCGGAAAAAAAATGTTAACACACGACTGAGTAGTGTATTGGCACGACTCATTCGTGTTTCCACAGTAACCACTCATTTCTTCCACACGAATGTGAACACTAGGGTGGTTAAAAAATGCATTGCAAAAATTTTGATGATGTTACAGAGTCTCGATCCCCCCAATTTGATTCGAAATACGAAAAAAGAAAGGTCATATTTTTTTTTAATTATTGATTTTAACACGTGCCGGGTTTGACTTGAAGTTTCCCATGTAAATTGCATGGGGAAAAATCACTTTTTGGTGTTTTTGGAATAATATTTCAGGGGTTCGAAAAATGTTAGGGAGATTATAGAGGCTTGTAGAGGACTATCCAACAAAGAATTTCATGTACCACACAACTGGGTTTGACACACCTAACGCACCCCCACGTTGCCTTGAAAACTACCCTTACAACCAAAACTGTCAATTTTTCATAAAACCGATCTTCTGAGCGCTTTATTCTCGTTTTTTTTTTATAAAAATTATTTATATTAGTCTATTGGAATATTTATCAACATTGGTTAGTTAATTTTTAATTATTTAAACAAATTCCATTTGATTGGAAGATTTCTGCTAATTTTCTTGTAAGCGAAGAAAAGAGCAAACTACTTTGTAATTCTATGAAATCTCATAAATAAATTATATTATAAATGTTTTATTTCTTAAATATTAAAATAATAATTTATTGTTTATATAATTAAGAAATATTTTTGAAAATAAAATTACATCATGTAACGATAATAAACTGCAAGTAGTTTGCAAATTACAAAATATATACCTATTATGCTCAGTGGATGGAAAAACAACCTAACTCGGTTTGTTTATTTTCAATTATTAACATAATTTATTAAGAAAAAAAATTGTATTCTCAACAGTATTTCACTTTTAGTTAGTTATACTTTGAGTTCATAAAACAATTTATTTCAAAATTCTTATTTTCTTAGACATACAAAATTTTGTAATCTTTGAAGCGATTTATCTCAAAAGTCCATTTTCCTTGGTTTCGCCTTCTAAAAAAATAAGAAATTTTCATTCTTATATTAATAATTAAAATAAACAATTAAATAACACAGGCAAACAAAAAAAAGGTCTTGTTACAGAAAGGTGACCAATATACCCTTATGTTTTACTGCACGCTGATTCCGAATTTGATGTCCGTTTACCCCAACCACGTCATAATTTATGTCAATTGAAGGTAAAATCGCCAAACAAAAAATTTTATTAGAAATGACCACTATTCCTAACGTTTTAGAGTCCCTTAATCCGAAATCGAGGTCTACTTAATCCTACCGAATCACTATCAAGGTCAATTCAAGGTCAAACCGATAAATATTGCAGAAAATGGATTTTTGATTGCAGATTCGGAAAGAGCGGGAAATTTTACGTCCAGATATAGTTTCATCAAATTTTTTCAATCAAGACCTCATAGGTCAATTAGAGGTTATTTACGTTGTTATATATAAAGTTTGCACGGTATTGAAATTTTAAGAAAACATGGTCATGTACGGAGAAAACGCTACACTAACCATTACTCTAGGATACACTACTCAGTCGTGTGGCCGAAAAAAAAGTTGAATACACGACTGAGTAGTGTATTGACACGATTGATTCGTTTCTCCAAAGTAATGGTTACTATGAGAAACGAATGGTTACTGTGGAGAAACGAATGAATCGTGTCAATACACTACTCAGTCGTGTAGTCACCTTTTGTTTTCGGCCACACGAATGAGTAGTGTATCCTAGAGAAATGGTTAGTGTAGTGTTTTCTCCGTGTGTGAGACCATAATGATACGTTTTTGGGGTCTCTGAATCCGAATTTGAGGTCCACTTGACCCTATCGAATCACTATCAAAGTCAATTCATGGTCAAACCGGTAAATATTGCAAAAAATGGATTTTTGACTGCAAATTCGGAAAGGAAGGGAAATTTTACGTACAGATATAATATACAATTTTTTTTTTTCAATTTTCAAATTTTTTTTGAATTTTTTTCACCTCTCTTGCAGCAACAATATATAAAAGCATAAAAAAATAAATAAAACAAAGAACTATGAACTTTTTAAACGTGTGATAGGTCTATGATAGATCACTCTTTTTTTCTTTTGTAACGAACTCTTTTGTCTTCGAAATATTTGTGTAGAGGATTTCTTTTTCTTTTCAAAGTGTCTGGCTGTTTTGACCTTTTAAGCGACCAGCAAACATCTACCATCATATTTACATCCCCCATCTTCCTTGATAGCGACGTTCCATTTCCTTAATATCTTCCTGGAATCGCTCACTTTGTTCTTCGCTATAGTCTCCGAATTTTCTGGAAAGTAGTCATCATGAGAATGTAGGAAATGTAACTGTAAGTTCATTAAGCAGCCTCAATTTTTGAAACTTTACAACAAACTAAAGACTCATAATCATCACTCTTCTGATTTCCCAAGAAATTTTCTGCGATCTTTTTGAAACTTGACCATGCAGCCATCTCTTTAGGATTCACTTCTGTGACAAATTTTTCGTCTCCAAATAAAGTGCGAATTTGAGGATCGTCAAAGATACCTCCTTTCAATTTAGCATCACTGATTTCTGGAAATTTCTTTCCCAAATATTGAAAACAGTTGCCATCTTTGTCCAAGGCTTTGACAAACTGTTTGATCAGACCAAGTTTGATATGAAGAGGCGGAAGCAAAATCTTTGAAGGATCTAGTTACGGTTCACGTATTATATTTTTGGATCCGGGATGAAAATCTTCTCGCTTTGGCCAATCTTTTTGTACGTAGTGTTTCGTTCTATCTCTGCTATCCCAAAGATACAAAAAACAGGGATTTGACCCAAATTTAGAGTGGAAATTTCAAGGTCCGCGCAAACTTTCCATTGCTGTTCTGTATACTTAATTTTGTCCAAAACTTTTTTTATATTTTCATATGTTTCTTTCAACTTTGTTGAATGGCCTAGTGGGATAGGTTACCATTGGGAAGTAGAACCGCTTCTTTGCTTCATTTTGAGGTGTCGATAAATAGTCTCAACTCTTTCTCCATATAGATATCGGGTTTTAATTCATTCATCAATCCCCTCACGCCTACCCAGCATGTCAATGAAGTTTCTTCATCCTTGGAAAAAAAATTCCGAAAGTGTTTCTCTATTTCGATAAACGTAAGCTTTAATTCCCTTAAGAGTCGAATCACGTCAAGTGGGCACCCCAATTTCCAACCCAAGCAAATGTTATAAAATAATTATATCAGTGCTCTCAAACAGGGCTACCTGCGCGCGCAGCACGTGTTGGCTTCCTGCTGGAGAAATTCTGCAATTGACTGTAATTTGGCGCGCGATTCAAAATCGAATTAAATGGACCAATAGAAGAATTTCTCCACCGGTAAGCAAACATGTGCTGCGCGCGCAGGTAGCCCCGTTTGAGAGAACTGGATTATATCAGTCGAATCATCACACTAAAAGTAATTCATAAAAGGAGGACTTTCGACAATAGAATTTGTTTAAATATTTGTTTTCATGCATCAAACATTTATGCGATTTTTTCGATAATAATTCATTGCGCTCAAACTATTGAATATTTT
>UCOK01018134.1:0-12821 GCA_900474325.1 Synergus umbraculus | reverse complement strand
TAGAGATTTTAATGCACATTAGGGAATTTTACACTCAGAAAAAAGTTTGTTTGAATCAAACAAACGTATCATTGATATAGGGTCAAAGAAAAAATATCTTTGAATTAAACAAAATTTGTTTGAATTAAAAAAGATTTGTTTGATTAAAAGACATTTTTTTAAATATAAAATCAATTATTTTGAATTAAAGAAAATTAATTTGAATCAAACAAATTTTGTTTAATTCAAAGATATTTTGTCTTTGATCCTATATCAATGATACGTTTGTTTGATTCAAACAAACTTTTTTCTGAGTGTACAGAATGTCACTAGATTTTTATGATTTGTAAAAGATTTTGTATAATAATTGTAAAGGATGTCATGGAATTTTAAGATATTTAAAGATGTTTTCAGGAATTCCAAGAAATTTCAATGAACTTTAAGAGATTTCAAAAGTTGTTGTAAATTTGAGAGATTTTTACGAATATTAAATGTTGTGAAGTGATTTTAAATTTCAAAAGATTTAAAGTGAAAGTGTCTGAAAGTTAGGGAAAATTCAGGGAAATTTCAGGGAATTTAAAAAATTGAATCTTGTAGCCACCCTGCCTTAGTTTATTCTTAAAAAGAGTAAAAGTATAATATAGATAAATAATATATAATAACCCAGTGGGCAAAAAGACATTGTCATCCTGAAGACGCCCTAAAGACATCCTTAGGACGTCTATTACAGTCCAATGATGTCCTAAAGACGTCTTTTTGACATTATTTTGACTGACATGTCATGGACGTCCTTAGGATGTCAATGTCTTTTTACCCACTGGGAAACTCTATAATATGTTGGATTTGTTGATTTAATATGTTAACTTCATAATAGTAAATGTATGATGTAGCATTAAATTGTATTTTTACATTCCTGGAAAATCAAGGATTTAGCCTTGAAAAACCGGGAAAACGCCTGGAATTTGAATCGGTTGAGTCAGAGTAGACACCCTGGTTTCACCAAGTCGGCAGTTTAAAGCCTTTGTCCAGAGAAGCTAATCAAAGATCCATTTTATCCGAACACCGAGTATATGTACCGATGTACCTCTTTCTTGTGGGTTCGCGTGATGGTGGCGTGTGCCCGCGGGGGCGTTCAAGACCTTACCGAACTCGAAGAAGAAGAAAAGAAGGAAGGATGATCGCGTGTGTACGAGTTGTGCAGGTGGAGCGAGGAGTCCTGGTTGCATAGCCTTTGGGGCATACGATGGAAGAGTGGCGGTTTGCACGGTGTGCACCTTAAACGTGGGCGGACCAGGAGGCGCCCGGGGTGTTTCTCACTCGCATACCTGGCATACATGCCAACCACCTTCTTTTATACGCTCCGCTGCTTCTTCCCCTTCGTCATCTCCTGGGAGATCCTCTACCCACCTCTGCATCATGAGTACCTCTCGCTCCAGTACCCAATGCTCTCTAAGTACGGGGAAGTACACTAACGAGCAGCCGAGTACCTGCGTATTAAAGTCGTCTTTCTACGAAAACACGAATCGATTTACAATTCACATCCGACTCCTGGACGTCGACACAATCTTGCCTCCGGGTGACCAGGTCGCTCTGGACCTTGGTAGGTTAAATTTCGATCCTCTTCCTTTTTCAGTTCCGCTCGTGCGAACCTGCCCCAAGCTCCTCGATTGCCCATCAAGAAAGATTGTTCCGGAAACTGGTTCTTTGTCTAGTTCCAGGGGACTACTAGTGTTTAAGCTGGTGTGTTCAAATTTGGTTGGAGCAGGTGGTGCTATAGCATTTGGTACCAGTTGGTACCAACTAGATAACACTTGATACCAGTTGGTACCAGGTGTTACCAGCTAGATAACACTTGTTATCAACTGTTACCAGCAGATACCATCTTGTTATCTGCTAATTGGTACTTGGTAATACTTTTATCAATCACAGTTTTGTAACGACTCGAGACATGTTCGAGACCAGTTAGATAAGACTTGGAACCACTTGGTACCAGGTGTTACCAGCTAGATAACACTTGTTATCAACTGTTACCAGCAGATACCATCTTGTTATCTGCTAATTGGTACTTGGTAATACTTTTATCAATCACAGTTTTGTAACTACTCGAGACATGTTCGTAAATTGAAGTAAAGGCGAGCTAGGACGACACGAAGGGTCCGTAGGAAATTTTTCGCAGGCGCAGGAGTACGTCTCTCGCCACATTCCGGCAAAATTGCCGCCTACCAACGATGGCTCGTGCAACGGGCTGGTCGTGTCTCTAAATCGAAGGCTTGTAGAACCGCGAAAAAACTGCTCATAGCCCCAAGGAAGTTCCCATGAGTTGGGGGCGGCCACCAATGGTAGTCTGGTAGGCTCTAAGGTATCTCTTAGACCCTGGGGCCATCTACGCTCTACGCTTTCTCTGACCGATGCGTGCAACCGCGCGAGTTCAGAGTTCCAGACTTCAGACGCGTTATTACCAGAACCCTTAATAACCGTCAGCCAAGCGGCCAAAGCCATCTCGATTAACTATTTCTCCAAATCCGTTCGTGCTTTTTGCTACTCTCGTACCGAACGCTGTGAACGGACGGTTCATCGCTTTATTCGGCTGGCTTAGGCGGCTTCCTTGAACCTCTAGTCCTTTCCAGCATCGAGGTTATTGCTCGTTTCATTTCTCGCGAGAAAATTCGCCGAAACAGTTAAATGCTTGAGTGAAAGAGAGGTCATTAGGAACGATATCCGATGCTGTGGGATGTTGTTAGGGTCAGGATCTCTGATTTTGATGGGATCAGCGATCAGTTGGATTTGGCACTGAAACCTGGATAAATATAGAAAATTGTATACCTTTCTAAGATGTTAAACGAATCCCACCCAATTCGGAAATATTGTGATCTTTGTATTAGGTGATGGACCTTTGAATTGAGGAATTAAAATCCCATCAGGATGATTGTTAGATATTTGTATGGCTCTCTTCAAGAAGAAAGGGTTTTTTTGAAATTGCAGATTTTTCTTTTCAATTATCTTATCGTAATAATTGAGTATCATCAACTCGTTGTTTTTTCTTTCCTATTATAAATTGAAGCGTATTTTATTGACTCCTATTTGTGGTAGAGGTTTAGTGGAAAGGCAACCTCGCTGATGCTTACGATCTGCTCGTTTGCGAACGTTGTGCGACGAACTCACGAGCAGAAGAATCAGGAATGAATGCACATGAGGAGGTGAATCCAACACTCTAAAATATTTTGCACACATTCTCTTCTTTCTATCAATGAATACAAACAATCATACGAAAGTATCTATCATATATTTATGGTTTCCAATGTTCTTCTTGCCTAAAGATTTGTCCCAAAGATTTGTCCTAAAGATTTGTCCTAAAGTAAAAAAATGATTATGTTATTACGAAGATCAGAAAAACTTGTATCTTATTGATCAAACACATAGTTTTCGGGATATTTCCTCAACCGAAAATTTAAGTTGCAAATAAGTAGTCTTTTCTTTTAATAAGTTTGCATTAAATATTTCTCATTTCTAATGGTATTCGAATTTTCATTCATACCAAAGCTTGACCTTCTATTCTTTCTGCTTGAGTCTGCAAACCTCGACATTCATTCTTTAGAATTCGCATCATATCTGCATAAAATAGCAACAAATCGTCAACACTCACTCCTCTGAATCAGCATCCCTTCCTACAATAAAACCGCACACGAAAACATTGGTCTCAGCAAATGACGCACGTTTCCACCGTTTTAAATTTAAAATCTCCCTAATTCTCATTGTCAGTCATCAGGTATTTCCCGGCGGAAACCACCGGCATCTGTACCTCTTCCTGCGTAAGCTAAATCCCCAAGAACTTGGATTTTTATGATTCTATCATTCGTTCTTATTCCTCAATGCTTTACACTCTCTATATCAAGGTCCCTTGGTTCATATAGCCGTGGAAGTCACCGTTTCTCGAATCTGAACTCGAGAACACCTTCGAGCCTCTTCTTATCCCTGCCCCCGTTCCATAAGCATCCCGCTCGATACAGCTAAGTAGGATTGTAGGAACGTTAGACGCAAGGAAGTCTTCTTTTTCGCCGTTAGGTATGACCGTAGAATCTTAGGAATTCATGGACTGCAGCACTGAATTCAGTTGCTATGTCGAAGAGATTAGGAAATCAGGAAGTTCGAGGAACATCATCAGCTGATATTTGCCGCGCGGGACCGCCCGCTCGAGCAGTCTGGTATCAGGGAAACATCATGCTTAGGACTTCACCAAACATTCCTGCTAATCCTGCTACTAATTCAGGCTTTATACGCTCCTGGTCGGTTGTGATTAACTAAGGTTTAATCAGCTTTACAAGCTAAACTTCTTTTGTCAACATGCACGTGCATGATAATCCGGGGCTATCTTCCCAGTCCACGGACACTGCGGAGATTCACTAGCAATGCTCGTAGAAACCGATCCCGATTGCGAAAAGCGATTTGCAGGAGAAAAAGACATGTCCTAGTTTCCTACTGTCGCGACCACATCTCCAATACGGGTTTGTACCGCGACGTGGCGCCAAAGGATGGACATCACTTGGATGCCTTGGATCTTGGATGCATCATGATTCCCGGATAACAAAATTCACAGGATGTTAGACGCAGAGTTCCCTTAAGTGGAAGACAATAAGAGATCGATGGTATAAGGATGACTGTTTGAAGTAAACAAGCGAGGAGCTTTCGAAGAGATAGGTCTAAATTTCTCGGGAATTGAAGATTGGAAGGTATTAGGGAATTATGAAAGCGAATCTCGTTTGGTATGTTGGGTACTGTACCAATTTACCTATATGTAGGTGAATATTATCGGGTGTTGTGGATTGCAGAATTTAGCAGAGAATTTGGGTTGGGAGGACGATGGAAAAGATGGTTTTTTTTTTTTTATGCTTCCGGAGCCCTAAAAGGTGGTTTAGGAAAAAATTATATTTTCTTATCCCATCTTCGATATGTAAATTTTATAAGAGTTTATTTAATTTAATTTAATTAATTTAATTTAAGAGTACATTTTAATATGAGTAGGAAACCAACAAGTCTGTTTTTCTTCTTACAACTTCAAGTTATTCCAAAACCAATCAGATTTGGAACTATAATTTTTGAGACATTTTTAGAGAGGAATTTCGAAAGAATTCTAGGAATTTTATAAGGGGATTTGAAGATTTTCGAATGATTTTTTATGAGATTCAACAAATTTTTAGGATCTTAAAAAGATTTCTTGCAATTTTAAGAAATTTCAGGATATTATGTGAAATTTTAAAGGAATTAACGCAATTTTAAGAGATTTTTAAGAATTTTAAGGGATTCTAAGGGCCGATTCCACCAAATGTGATTAAATTTTAATCCTTGATTAACTTAAGTTAATGAATTCTTTGCGTACGCAAATCAACGATTTAATCGAGGAATTTTAAGAGGTTTCGAAGATTTAAAAATATTTCAACGAATTTAAGCAATTTCTAAGGTTTTTGTGAAATTTTAAGAGACTTCAAAAGGTTTGTAGAAGTTTTAAGGAATTTTAAATGTCCTGGAATTTCGAGAATTTTTAAGACATTTAAAAAGATTTCTAAGAATTGCGAGGGGTTTTATGAAATTTTATAAGATTTCTAATAATTTGAAACGATTTCAAAAGATTTTTCTGATCTTTAAAATATTTCGTATAATTTTAAAGGATTTCATGGAATTTGATGAGATTTTTAAATTTCCAATACTTTTAACTTTTAACAAATTTTAAAGATATAAAGGAATTTTAAATATTACCCTACAATTTCAAAAATTTTCTGGGTATTTTAAGAGATTCAAAAGTTTTTCAGGGAATTTTATGCGCCCAGAAAAAAAGTTTGTTTGAATCAAATAAACGTATATTTGCCTCAGAGACAACTAAAAAGTATCTTTGAATTAAATAAAATTTAATTGATTCAAAGATATTTTTTCTTTGATTTTTTTGATTCAAAGAAATTTTCTTTTTAACTCAAAGAAAAAATATCTTTGAATCAATTAAATTTTATTTAATTCAAAGATATTTTTTAGTTGGCTCTGAGGGAATTTAAAAAATTTTTCCGATTTTTAAGAGCTTTCGAGTGTAAAATTCAAAATGGACCAGAAAATAATGAATTGATAATTTATATAATTTATACTGTTTGAATGGTTCAAGAGGAAAACGAGAACGTATAGGAGATAACTGACATGATTATATTATGTAGCTGCATTCTACTGTTATCCTAATAACAGGTCGCGACGCCGCAGCGCCACGCGTCATGGCGAGACCACCACCGCAACGCTCGGCGCCCATACGCCGGACATCGCGACGCAACACTGTTCAAATCAAGCCGGAAAATATGTCAAAATACATGGGTCGAAATTTCGCGGGTTTTCTCTCACCATAGTACATATAGTGTTGAATCCCGCAAAATCCGCAGAGGCTCGGATACCCATTTGCTTCAACACTCAAATAAATTCAAATTTAAAGAGCCTTTACCATATGGGTTTATTATGGATTTTCTCGGACTTTTCATGACAGAGCTATCTGTACGATAAAAATGTAAACCTTTCTACAGATAGAAAAAATTATCCCATTGATAACTAATGAATAATTTTAATTGAAAATTGAAAAGTGAAACATAAAATAATAATTTTATGTTTCAATTTTTAATGTGCGTAAGATTCTGAAAAAATATCTGGAATTAAGCCTTTTGTACCTCCGTATTTTAGTGGTAAGTTACCATCAGTCGATTACAAAGAATTTGATTAAGGGCGTGTGTTACTTACCATATGAGCAAACTTAGATAAACCGGGTTTTTTTCGGCAATATTTACTTTTTCAAAAAAATAATAGTGCACATCCGTCCGTATCAGCGTGTTTGACAGATGTGTACTAATATTTTTTTTATAAAAGTAAAAGTTGTATAAAAAAACCAAGGTTATCTAAATTTGCTCATATGGTAAGTAACACATGCCCTTAATGTTATTTTTTGCTAGAACAACTAGATGCAAAGATATTTGCTAGATATTTTATTTTCATCTTAATGAAGCGGACGTAAATCGACTAGTTTTAGCGAAAAATATTTGCAATTGCGAACGTAAAGTAAAACGTAAAACGAAACTCAATTTGCTCATATGATAATAAGCACATGCCCTTAATTTTATTCTTATAAACATTTTGATTAGCAAAGATAATTTTACTAATTTCTATATTAAACTTAAAATTAGATATTTATTTGATTAAATCATCCTGTTCTTCTGAACTATAATTGTTAGTTTCATCAGTTTAATTCCTTTTTTTAAGGGCCATACTTCGATCAGTTAAAATTTTAGAGTGTCGGAATTTGAAAACATTTTTTTGAATTACATTTAAAAACATAAACATTTGAATTTAACCAATAGAATTTAATTCAAATGATAATAAACATTTTTCATACAATGGAAACAATTTCAAGTGAAAAGATAATTTTACAAACTGAAGCTATCTATTCTAAAAAGATGATTGAGTCGAAGTCGTGTAAGTATCGATAGTGATTTTCGACAATCGATATTTGCCGCATCGTAAATTCCGCGTGAATTGAATTTGGTTTCGTTAATAATCATTTTGTCACGAGTCTAAACTCAAAATAGGTACATTGAAAATCTAGGAATTTTAAGGGAATTTTATGGAATTTTTAAAGATTTCATGGGAGATAATAGTATTTTAAATGTTATGGTAGAATTTTAAAGAATTTCAAAAAGTTTCTGGGAATTTTTAGAATTTTTCACGACTTTGATCAGATTTCAATCGGACTTGAAGGTACTTTTATGACTTTTAAAATATGTATTTTTTGGAATTTAAATAAGGAATATAAAACTGTATAGGGAATTTTATTCAGGAATTTCACAAGCTTTTTAGGATTTTAAAAAGATTTTGTAGAATTTACAAAGATTTCGAAGGTTTTCGTCAAATTTTAAGGGTTTTCAAAAAATTTATCTAATTTATAAAAGATTTTGTAATATTTTTAAGGTTTTCATGGAATTTGATGAAATCTTTAATGATTTTAAGAGATTTTAAGAGTTGAAACATTTCTAGAGGTTGCTAGAAATTTTTAGAGATTTTCACTAATTTTAACATGGATTTCAAGAGATTAATGATTTTGAAGGTTTTTATGTGCATTTTTAATGATTTTTAAGTGACTTTTAAGAAATTCAAGAGATTTTGAGGATATTAAAACTATTTTGTTGAATTTTATGAGATTTTAGGATATTTCGTCGAATTTTAAGGAATTTTAAAAGCTTTGTAAGAGTTTTATGAGATTTTAGGGAATTTGAAATATTATCCTAAAATTTTAAGGAATTGTATAAGATTTCTAATAATTTTAGTTAATTTAAAATTTAGTTAATAATTTTAGTTAATTTAGTTTTAGGTGATTTCGAGAGATTTTTCTGATATTTAAATGATTTCGTAATATTTTTAAGGATTTCATGGAATTTGATGAAATCTTTAATGATTTTAAGAGATTTAGAGAGATGAAACATTTCCACAGTTTGTTAGAAATGTTTACAGATTTTCACGAATTTTATGCGATTTCACAAGTTGTCAAAGGTTTCTAGGAATTTTTAAAGATTTTCACGAAGTTTAACATAGATTTTAAGAGATTAGAGATTATATAAAATATAATAAATTATATAATATTTAAAAAGAAGATAAATGCGCGCGCGGAGCGCGCTTCCGTTCTTGTATAATAAATAAACTGTGAATTAGTACGACAGAAAAAAATCACGAGAGACTATAAAATCGTAAGTGTTTCAATGCGGACAGCCATACAATTATACCTTATTATACGTAATTATTTAAAAATTAAATTCTTTCCATTTCAAAATTTGAATTTGAATTTCCAATTGCGTGAAAAATAAGAATAAATTATATAATTTTAAATCATTGAATAACCGTAATTTATTGCTCTGTGCAAAATCTAAATCTAATCTAATCAAATCTAAATGTGATAAAATTCGCTAAAATCTATTTCGTAAAAATATTGAGTTATGCATATGATATATGTACAATGTACATGAGATTTTAAATAGACCAAAGTTGTTTCTCCTATGTATTTTAAAGTCACAATCGCAAAACTTTTTTTAATATATTTTATGTAAGTATTATATTCAAAATGGGATTAATTTTGCAAGGTTTTACCCCCTTTTGTTAGAATTATTATAAATAAGCAGATTATTATTTAAAAACATTTAAAGCGCACTTTTTGCAATTAATTTACAAATTTTTAATAAAAAAAATGTAAATTGATAAATTTATAAATGCTAATTATAATCAATGTTTTCAAGTGTTAAGACTACATAACTAAAAAAAATTGATACGTCAATCACATAAAGCAAAAACTTGTAATTGAAGAAGCTGACCTTTGACTCTTTCGTACATAATTAAACCGTTTTTCCTAGCGTTAATAAGTAACGCTTCTAATTACACAAAATATTTATTATTTATAAATATGAGTCTCTCTTGTAAGAAAAATAAAATTTTTTTATAATTCCGATATTTTATGAAATTTATTCAAATATTTACCTAAGTTTGTAAAATAACGGTTTAAATAATTTTATTTGTGTATCATGATTTCGGTTTTAATTTTTGTATTAAATTTTTATATTAAGAATTTGTTCGATGTCAGAAAAATTGAAAAAGCAATAACGCTTGTCACTGTTGAAAGAAAAAATTAAGCAAGCAAGAAAAAAATTCGGGTCATCCGGCTTTTCCTCACGAACTTTAAACTATAAACAGGCAACAATCTTGAAAATGTCTTGGACGACTGACCAGTCGCTTATCTCATTGCCAGTGTGAATTCAATTGAGCTGGAATTATGACAGATTTGCCGAATAATGATCAAGAAAGTGATCCTCTACTACAAACACTCGGAAAACTTGGTGAAGGATCTGTTTTTTTATGGAAATTATTTTTCCTGGCGATTATCCCAACAATATTCAGTGGAATGCATGCAATTTCTTATGTATTTACTGCAGAGGTGAGGAAATAACTTAACTTTACTATTTTCTAAATGAGCACGTGCTTCTAATTTTATTGTAATTGGTATTTAACAGATATTCAAATTATTTTGTTATTATAGTACAAAATCAATTTCACATAATCATCAGAATCCAATTTTTTATCCAACTTCTAAGTTGGACTAGTATTGATTTTTTTCGATTAGTTTAAAAAAAATTTAAGTCTTAAAAAATGTTTATTTAAAAAATCTCATGTTCATTATTTAATTTTGAAAGTTTCAAATGGAACTATAAAAAGTATTTGAAAGTAACTATTAAAAGTATTTTAAAATTTTATTCAAGGATTTCATTTATCTTATTTAGAGTGTCAGAAATTTTTTGATATATTTGTGTTATAATTTTGTTATTATTTTTAGTTGTTATACCTAATACTTATGCTTTAAAATTAATTTTTAGGTTCCAACACACTGGTGTGAAGTTAAAGAGCTGACCCAGGCAAACTGGTCAAAAGAGCAAGTAAAAACTATTTCATCTGCCACTTCTTGCACTCTGTATAATTATAATTATACCCATTTTGTGGAAATAGGCTACGAAGAGGCATTGAAATATACTGAAAGCAACGAATATCCGGAATCATTGAAGTGTACAAATTATTTATTCGGAAATGACCTCGACCGGAAATCGATGGTTGAAGAAGTGAGTCTGCAATTTATTTGTCCATCTTTTTTTTATCTTTCTTCAATTATATTATTTTTAAATATTTTTTTTAGTGGGGCCTAGTTTGCGAAAATTCTTATAAAAGAGCAACTGTCCAAATGGCCTTGTCCTTGGGAAAAGCAATAGGAGCCATTATTTTTGGTACTCTTTCAGATAAATTTGGACGAAAAAAGACTTTTATAATTGGAATTATTTTATCGAGCTCATCCGGTCCACTGAGTGCTATTATTCCTTGGTATTGGGCTTTTATATTTCTTAGATTGATAATTGGTTCTAGTCATACTGCCATATTGTCCGCCACTTATACAACTTGTAAGTTTATCAAAGAAGAAGCCTATCGCCAAATCACATTTCCAGTTTTGGCCTTTTTTAATTTAAATGTTTTAAAATTCTCCAAGTTGAAATTGCAGGTGTATTAAAGATTTATTTTTATTTTTCAGTAACAGAAGTCGCTGGAAATAAGCACAGACAATGGATGGGAACAGCTTATAATTGTGGATATCCAATTGGAACAATACTGCTTACTGGAATAGCATCCTTGCTTTATGATTGGAGGCAAATTCAATTGACATGCAGCTTGTTGCCTTTAATTCTGATTTTCTTTTTATGGTAAAGATTATATTAGTAAGAATCAAAGACTAAAAGATTACTTTTCTGCAATTAAATATTTTGATTGAGGCATAAATTTGTGTTGGATCCAAGTTCTAATTTAAAAATTCGATTGCTTCATTTTATTTAATAAATATTAAATTTGACATATTTTTCCTGTGTAAAATTAATAAATTTTTAACTAGAATTATTGAAGCTAGATTTTTAATTCTTCGTTTTATTCAACAAGTATCGAAATTAAATATTTTTTCGCTCTGTATGCAGTCTTATATTTGAAAAAAGAATAGCGCTACAGAGCGAAAAAATATTTGTCTATAATTTTCGTTGAGTAAAATGAAGAATGGAATTTTGAATTTAACACTTGGGTTCAACGCCCATAAGCTCCATTATAAAATGTGCAAAAGATAATCAAAATTGTTTTTTAGGCTTTTACCCGAATCCCCGAGATGGTTGATTTCTAAAGGACGTCGAGACGAGGCCAGAGATATTATTGAGAAATCTTACGGTGAAATTATTCAAGACAATTCCAGGATTTATATATCGACTGTTGAAAGTACAGTTATGAAGTCAGTGAATCAGAAATCAGAAGAAAATGAGAAAAAGGAAAAAATTAATTCCTTTTGGGCAAATTTTCAGAGTTTGAAGATTCTTTGCTCGCATTCTGAATTAAGGAAACGAGCCGTTATCATGTCCTTTTGTTGGCTTGTAGCTTCGATGGCTTATTATGTCTTGGGTGATTACTATTTTCATAAACATATTTTTTATAATTGTGAATTAGTAACAATAATATGTATTAATTTAAAAAAATTTCTGTTGCAGCTTTGAATGGCAGTAATTTTTCTGTTAATTCCTACTCCTATACTTTTCTACTAGGAGTTACAGAAATACCTTCATATTTATTACCAATACCATTATTAATGGTCATGGGCAGACGAACTTCAACAGTACTATTATATTCTATTAGTAGTATTTCTCTGTTGTGTATTTTAGCAATTCCACAAGCAGAAATTAATATTATTATGATAGCAGGATTGGTGGGAAGATTCGCTATTTGTGCAGTATTTGGTGTCATTATTTTATATAATTGTGAATTATTTCCCACGGTGTGTATATATCTTTTTATATTCTTTATATAGTTTTAAAATTTATTGTTATTCTCATTTAATTAATGCTACAGGTGACGAGGAATACAGCTTTTGGATCAAGCACAGGAATGTCGAATTTGGGAAGTATTTCAGCTCCTCTCATTGTCGATATGTTAGGTGCAAAAGCTTGGTGGGCTCCAAGCACTTTTTGTGCTTGTTTTGCTTTATTAGCCGGATTTTTGGCTCTTACACTTCCCGAGACGAGAGGCAGAGAATTAAAAAATACAGTCGAAGAAGAACTCGAGGAATCAAACAAGTTTGAGTTTGCGTTATGCTGTTGACTCAAATGACTGATATTATATTTAATTTAATTTTAATAGTTCTTTTAATGACTAATCTTTGACGTTATATGCATAGCATATATGATTTTGAAAAAAAAAAAAAAATATATATATATATATAT
>UCOK01018131.1:35263-50620 GCA_900474325.1 Synergus umbraculus | reverse complement strand
TCGAGACTTGAGTCAACAAGCCTGCCAGGAACTTTCACTAAAGTAATGATGTCAACTATAAAAGACGGACTGGAGTAAAGTGCAGTCATTCAGTTTTCAATCATCGAGTGATGAGCATCGGAAAAAGTTATAGTGAATATTGAATAGTGAAAAGTAAAGTGAATAAGATATACCAGTGACTTTTATCGGACGTAATATGTCTCTTGACGAGTGTTTGAAATATATGTCAATTTTCCGAAACGTATTGAACATCATCAACTCATCTACAACACTGAATGAAATCAACCGATGGAGAGAACATTGTGTAAAGTGTTTGAGAACAGTCAGGAGAGAATTGGAACCAATATCAACATGGCAAGTAAATCAAAAACGAAAATGCCTAAACATCATCGAATATTTGGAGGTCTTCAAAGCACGTTTTGATTTACTTGACAAACAAGGAAATGGTACATCCAGAAAGAAACGTAAGGTTAGTGACATAAATGAGAGAGTCAAGTGGATTGTCGTCGACAGAGCATTTAACAGTCGAATCAAGACATGTGTTGTAGCAAACTTTGTTCACAAAGACATTCTTCCTTTCCTCAACGACGCTGCAAATTTATTTGTATCAGAGGTCGGTAAGGCTTTGCGTGAGCACAAAGCTTTCAAAATTAATACCCAGCTCATCGCATATTACATCAAAATTGGAGAAAATGAACCAGAAGAGAACACCCGATTTTGACTGAAGTAGAGGACTTTGAGGAGAAAGATTCCGGATGGACCTTAGTCTCAGTTATAAAACTTGAAGTTAACCTTAACAAATTGAACCCTATGAAGGGTAGTTCATATATTAAACTACCAAAGGCAATTGAAGCAAGAAAGCATGTGTCAACGTGCAAAATGAATATGATAATAAGTGCTTCATGTGGGCTATATTGTCAGCGATTCATCTAGTCGATAATCGTCAGTATAATTCTACGCGAGTATCCAGCTACCAACAGTACAGAGAAGAACTAAATTTTTTCAGCATAACGTTTCCCATTACACTGAAAGATGTCTCCAAATTCGAAAAGCAGAATGACGTTTATGTGAATATATATGGTCTGATTAAGAAGAAGCAAAGATTCTCACTCGTTCCTCTACACCTGACTGCACACAAGAAAGATCAACACGTAAACCTTCTCCGAGTTGAAAAAGAGGATAATTACATCAATGAAGACAGCAGCGATGAAGAAACCGTCAATATCCAGAACTCCAGACCATCATCTTTCAACTTCCACTATGTTTGGATCAAAGATCTTTCGCGTTTAGTAAGCAGCCAGCTGTCAAAAAATTAAAAAAGAAAATACATCTGCGATCGCTGCTTACACTACTTTGGGAGTATGGAAAAGCTCGTTTACTATACTGAAGACTGCAAGAAGATTAATGACGGCAAAGTAGTGCTGCCAATACCCGGAAAGAACATCATTGAATTCAAAAACTTTAAACATAAGGAGAGAGTTCCATTCATCATTTACGCTGACTGCAAATCCCCTCTTCTTAAACCGGACGAGGACCCTCAAATTCTACAAACGAGCACACAGGTCTTCCAGAAACATGAATGTTGTGACATTGGTTTTTATTTCAAATGCAGTTATAACGATGCATTGTCTTTTTACAAGGACTGTCCGGAGAATGTGAAACCGGCGAAGTGGTTTGCATTCGAATTGTTGGAGATTGCTCGCAATTGCGAAAATGTACTTACTACGCCGGTTCCCATGAAACCGCTGACAGCACAGCAGAAAAAAGACTTTCTGGAAGCCACTGTGTGTCATATATGTAAGAAACCACTACATCTACCAATGAAAAAAGATAGAGACCACTGTCACCTAACTGGCGAGTATCGTGGCCCCGAGCATCAAGACTGCAACCTTGCTTACCAGGATGCAAGGACCATACCTGTTGTTTTTCACAACTTGAGTGGGTATGATGCTCACTTTATCATTCGCGATATAGGAACGCAATTTGATGGAAAAGTTAAAGTTTTAGCACTGAATAAAGAAAAGTACATCTCATTCACCAAATATGTTGAGGATACAAAGATAAAATTCAGATTCATAGACTCATTTAGATTCATGGCATCATCACTGGAAAAGTAGCATCGTATCTCACTGAGTATAAAATTATTAATTCAATGTTTTCTGGTACTGAACCTGAAAAAGTTCAACTCCTCACGAGGAAAGGTATTCTTCCCTATGAGTACTTGGACTCGTGGGAGAAGCTTCAGGAAATTCAATTACCAGAAAAAGCAAAATTTTACAGTACATTGAATGATTCATCAATTTCGGATAAAGACTATGAGCACGCACAACAGGTATGGTTACAATCCAATCTCTCCACCCTTGGCGAGTACGTGAAACTGTACATGAAGACGGATGTGTTGCTGTTAGCCGATATCTTCGAAAATTTCAGAGAACAATGTCTCGAGGCTTATGGACTCGATCCAGCACACTACTACACCACTCCTGGCTTGACATGGGATGCCATGCTCAAGCATACAAATGTGAGACTAGAACTCCTCACTGACGTTGACATGCTGTTAATGATTGAGCAAGGCAAAAGGGGTGGAGTGAGTCAATGTTCCAACCGATATGCTACTGTCAACAATAAATACATGACAGCATTCAATGAAAGTGAGGAGGCAAAGTACATCATGTACTTTGATGTTAATAATTTATATGGTTGGGCAATGGGAGAACCTGTCCCTTACGGTGGTTTCGAGTGGGTAACTGATCTTCAAAATTTCGACTTCAATATTCCCGATGATTCACCGTTTGGTTATATACTAGAAGTAGATTTATACTATTCATTCAAACTCCATGATGAACACAATGATATGCCGTTCTGTCCAGAACACTCGAAACCACCAGAATCAAGCCAGGAGAAGCATGCATTGATACTTTTAAAAATTCCCAGAGTACTCAAATTTGATCAAGGAACCTGGGTAGGTATGGAGCAGAAGCCCTCATAGCCAAACCAAATTTCCATAGTCGTGCAATTTTCAGTGAAAACCATGTGGCAATAGAGTTGAGAAAAGTAGAAGTCCTATTTAACAAACTCATCTATGTAGGGCTTACAGTGCTGGACATGTCCAAAATCCTAATTTATGACTTCCACTATGACTATATGCGCAAAAAATACAAGAACGACTGCAAACTACTTTACACCGACACAGACAGTCTGATCTATGAAATAAAGTGTGATGACATTTACGCAGACATGAAGACTGACATACAAAAATTCGACACATCAGACTACCCTCGAGACATTGTTTTCGGAATGCCGCAAGTCAACAAGAAAGTTCTCGGACTTATGAAAGATGAATGTGCTGGCGAAATTATTACTGAATTTGTGGGCTTGCGGAGTAAAATGTATAGTGTACGCGTCAATGGTGAGGATTTTATAAAGAAAGCTAAAGGCATCAAAGCAAGTGTTGTGAAAAAGAGTTTCTGTTTCGATGATTATGTGGAATGTCTTCAAAATTTTATTATTCAATCTAGAACACAGTATGTAATTCGATTAATAGAAAATGATGATAGCAACAACGTCTTCGAAAGCGATGATGAATTACTTAATATTCTTGAAAATAATACCTGAATTTACTTGTAAAATAGTAGGTTTAAGTTTTATGTATTTTCTAGATGTAAGTAGTTATAAATAAATGTACATAGTAGGTTTAAGGATTTTGAATAAAAATAAAAAAAAAATGAATATATATGTAAATTTCTCTCTCTCTCTTTATTTATTAAAACCTCACATCTAATTATTATAGACTTAATATTTCATAGTTATTTTAACATTACAAAGAGTCGGCTTAACATTAGTTTAAAGTTAATTTAACATTACACAGAGTTAATTTAACATTGTACAGATTTAAATAAGTGTTAGATTTGTCTATCCAGCTGTTGTGGGAGCTATCAAAGTCCAACCACTTTACAAATACTTTATTTCCACGTTTCTTGATTACTTTCTCCACCAGATAAATGTCTGGATGCTTAACTTTGAGGAGTTCGTGTTCGTAGAATTCACCAGCGATGGGCTTGTTCTGATAGTCCTTGAGCTTGTATGTGACTGGGTTGGTCAGTAGAATGCGATCCACAGTAAATATCTCTGTTGTCCAGTTGGGAGTGTATCCTTTCTCGAAGACGTGTTTATGCTTGCTGACTCGAACTTTGTCACCAACTTTAAACTTTTGCTTCTTCTTCCTAACAATTTTGTGTTGTGCTCTGAAGCGTTTCAACAACTCCTCCTCATCTTCGGTAGTGACGTCTTTAGGTTTCATACCTATTGTGCGATGTTTGTTTTCGATGTACTTGGAAACGAGGGCTGACAAAATATCTATCCACTTGTAGTTACCTCTCAAACTAAATTCTGACCACATTCTGTTCTTAAGCGTGCGATTGAATCGTTCACAGATTGAGTAGAGATTGATACTATACTGTTCCATGAGATTCTTCAAGTGCGAATTGTAAAATTCTTTGCCTTGATCAGTGTGCAAGTTCTTTGGTACACGACCTTGCTCAAGTATAGATTTCATAGCATCAGTAACATCAAGACCACTCTTGCTTTTAACAGGTACAACCCAAGCATACTTGGAGAAAATATCTATAACTGTGAGCAGGTATTTGTAGCCATTATTCTCTCGAGCATAGGGTGACATTTCAACCAAGTCAGCCTGCCAAGTCTCATCTATACCACGCATTATCACACGACGACGTGGATAATTTTTTCTTGCAGGTTTATGTAACTCTGTGACTACTGTTACTTTCTTTGATTCCATTTTCTAGTTCATTCAATCGAGCGTATATGTTATCAATAAGCTCTGAGTTGTGATATGATAACTCTTCTTGTTGAGTATCAATTTGAAGTTTTTAATTTTCTCGTTGATTGATTCTTCAAAATTTCGTATCGAAATATTTATATTATCAATTTCTTTACGTATAGATGTCGTAACCTGATAAAGAGTACGTATTTCGCTCTGTACGATACGTTGTACAAGCCCCAAATTCACTGCATCATATTGTTCAGAAGCCTCAGAAACATTACAGAGTTTCTTGCCATCTACATCATAGTGACCATCAGATGTGATATTGAATCCAACACCTGACGGTCCGTAGCTTACTCTTCCAGCTCGATTCAGAGGACGTCCAAACACGTCAATACTCATCGTGATACTGAGCTTCTCATGATGCACATACTTCTAATATATAATTCCAGCTTCACGCAGTTCTTCAATTATGGAAATGATTTCATTGGTGTGACTCGGGTTACCTGCAGCCTGGGATGCCAGGATCAGTCGAAGACGATCAACTAGTTCATTAGGGTTATCCCAGTAGACATAATCTGTTTTAGCATTTTTTCTTGATACCATATACTGTGGCAGTGAACCTCCAATCGTTGAAGAGCGTCTGCGTGTTACACTAAACAATTTTGCAATAAAGTTCTTATACTTGATACTTTTGCTTGTTCGAACAGGTTCAGTTGGACTGTAATGCTTCTTATGTGCATTTGTGGCAATTAAAATCTCTTTGTAACTGTTTAAATCATCAGTACTTATTGAAAACTCTTCAGGAGTCTGTCTAAACAACAGCTCAAGTAGACCAACAGTTTTCAGATACCGTTTATCATCAACTTGAATGTACTGTCCCTCAAAACTGATGGGTTTATCGCCAATCATGAGGGTACCGTCCTTGAGTTTGCGTACTCCATAAACCCATTTTGGTTCGATGTTTGCGTCGAATTGCCTGACTGGCTTTTGTGATTTGACGGAGTACCTCCTTTTCCTTGTGAAACTTGGACATGTTGATGCGTAGATGTCTCAATTTACAATGCTATCATTACATAAATCTACTTATACTTATAGAGTAATAAAGCAGTCAAATCCTTTCCTATATCTACCCTCAGCGAGATCACTGTCTTTATCAATGAATAGGAATCCATACTTGTCATTATTCCAACAAGCTGAGCACAGGTCTCGAAATTGAGAATAACTCATGTCAGTGTTTACATGATCGTCATACACGTGTCTCAAATTTTTTTCATCCTGCTTGAATAGAACTAGCAGATTTACATTATCGCGAACTAAATGTTTAGGAATCCGAGCATAAGTTTGACACAAGTAAAATCTGTCAACATGGACGTGTCTACCCATACAGAAAAAGGCTCTAATGTTGTCCTGTTTCTCACAGGCTACATCGTCAAATACAATTATGGAATTTGGATGAGCCTCACTTGGCGGTGTTACTTGCTCATGCTCACGAAACGGAAAGTACTCAACGCCATCTACTTTATTCAATATTCGTTTTAAGAATTCATACTTGGGTTGTTTGAGTGAATCGCATCTTGACTTTAACTGCTTTAAAAGCTTTAAATATAACGTTTATATAGCACTTACATCAGTTACAAGTTAATCTTCATGCAGTGAGGAGTGTCTGAGGGAGCACCTTGGAGAAAAGGAAGCTTCAAGACACACAAACGCTACTCAACAGCAACAACAACAGTAGCAGCAACAACAGTAATCACTGCAACCTACCCAAGTCACCTCAAAATGATTCACATGTAGTTGCGTTGTATCTCAAACGATGTCTTGGCTTCGACTACCACGAAAGCTATAAATAAAACGCTTATATAGCTTCCAGATCAGTCACGTACTAACCTCCGTACAGTAAGGAATGATTCTACACCGTAAACCAAATAAAGTTTCATGTCGCCCTCGTTGTCATCGAGGTAAAGGATTGCTCAACAGAGTCATCAACAGTCTACCGTTTGAGTTGCACGTGCCTGGCTATCAGTACTGTGGCCCAGGCACCAAACTAGCCAAACGACTTGCCAGAGGTGATCCTGGTATCAATCCACTTGACGCGGCGTGCAAGGAGCATGATATTGCATACTCGCGAAATCGTGAAGACGTTGCAGCGAGGAACGCAGCAGATAAAATTCTAGGCACTAAAGCTTGGCAACGTGTTTCTGCTAAAGACGCTAGTATTGGTGAGAAGGCAGCAGCACTAGCAATAGCTGGCGTGATGAAGACAAAAGCAAAACTCGGTATGGGTTTGAAAAAGAAAAAACTAATTTCTCGAAAGAAGAAGAAGAACATAACCTCTAAAAAGAAACCGCTAGCATTCAGAAAGGTAGTGGATGCAGCTAGGAAAACAATGATTCGAAGCAGTGATGCAAGATTGGCTATCAAGTCTGCACTCAGGGGTGCACAGGAAGCTGTTAAAAGTGTTGATGATAAAAGTCTAGTAAAAATCCACGAATCCTGCCAGTACCAACTAAAGTTGGCGGTATTTTACCACTAATTCCAATTTTTGCTGAACTAAGTGCACTTGGAGCTCTTACCGGTGGAGCAGCAGGTGTAGCAAAGGCTGTTAACGATGCTAGCGCTGCCAAACAGAAACTCTCAGAGGCTCTACGTCACAAAAAAACAATGGAGGCTATTGCTCTAGGAAAAGGTTTATACCTGAATCCGTACAAGAAAGGACTGGGTCTTCATATGAAACCCTACCACAAAGGACAAGGACTTCGTCTCAGACCTATTCCAAAAAACGTGTAGTGAAGCTACCACACCGTGCACTCACTGATGCCGATCTGTTTAAGTTCTCTAGAGCTATAAAGATTTCACATTTTCGCGGCATCTTTATGCGCAACCAGTTACCAGTGAATGGTCCACAGCACACAGAGTCAGCTATTGTCAATCTTGATGATGGTGATGGTCCTGGTACTCACTGGGTAACATATAAAAAGATCGGTAACAATGTACTCTACTTTGACAGTGTTGGCAATCTTCGTCCACCAACGGATCTTGTAGATTACTTTGGTGATGGTAGTTTCATGCAGTACAATCATGATAGGTATCAGGAGTATAACAGTGTTGAATGTGGACACTTGTGTCTAAAATTTCTGTGTCAACAGCTCAGTATAAAAGACAAGTACTCTCTATATAAGAGTGTGTAAGCAATTGGCATGAGTCATTATAAAGGAGAACATCATCATAGATGAATCATTTACTCTCACCGTAACAGGAAACTCTTCACTGCTACAAGAAGATTATTTCCCACCAATAGAACTCTCACCAAACAAGAATTATTCTCTTGGATTAGTTGAACTGCTCACATTTCACTCAATTCCTAATGTTGATGAAGGAAATAATAAATTTTATATTGGCGATCATGTGGTGACTATACCTCCTGGTAGCTATGAGATTGAAGACATTGAACAATATGTACAAATGTCTCTAACCGGAAGCGTCTTTGATGTAAAAGTACCAACCAGTAGAGATGAGATTGAGAAATATATACAAAAGAACCTAAGTGCTAAAGGTATTGTAATAAGTATCAAACCTAACAACAATACGTTGCGCAGTGATGTCAAGAGCAATCTTGAAGTGAACTTTCAACCAGACGATTCTATTGGACGGTTGCTGGGATTTACATCACGTGTTCTTGAAGCAAACAAGACACACACTTCAGACCATCCAGTAGCCATTCTTAAAGTGAATGCTCTTAGAGTTGAGTGTAATATCACGACAGGAGCATACATCAATGAACGAAAAGTGCACACACTTCACGAGTTCTTCCCAACTGTTCCACCAGGATATAAGATCGTTGAAGTGTCTTCACACGTCATTTACCTCCCAATCGCAGTGAAGACAATACATCAAATTCAAATTCGCATTGTTGATCAAGACGGAGAATTAGTCAACTTTCGTGGTGAAACTATAACAATACGCCTACACCTCAAATCATCCTAATGGGTATTATATACAATCGTAAAGAAGGAGGAGGAGGAGGTAGAGCCTATATAACTGAGCAAACATGCGAGGCAAAAGCCAGTTCTCAACCAACCTGCAAGACACTAACACTTCAGAACGTGTTCTTCCTGAAAAAACTTGGTCTCAAGATCAAACACCGTCGAAGAAAAAACTGAAGCGACCATTCAAGATATTTATCATTTTTTTCTGTTGCAACAAAAATGGAAGAAATGTTGATGATTCAAACATCAGTGAAATTTGATGAGTCCATTGCGCACTATAAAACACATGCACATCAGCCTTATGCCTCATCAACATTCAACAACAGTGATGAAATTCGTATCGCTGTTCAGCAGCAGGATTTGTGTATTCTTCCTAGCAAGAGTTCAGTACATGTTTTTGGAAGACTGACAAGGTCTGATAGAACTACACCCGTTACTGCTACAACTCTTGTAAGCAATGCCATCTGCTTTCTATTTGATGAAATTCACTATGAATTCAACGGTATTGAAATTGACCGATGCAAAAATGTTGGTCTCACCACTACCATCAAAGATTTCATCTCTCTCAACCGTGGACAAAGTTCTCTTATGGAGAATGCAGGATGGCTCGATATGGAATACACAAGACGTCTTACTGATGATGAGGGTTACTTTGATGTAATTATACCACTCAGTATGATTCTGGGATTTGCTGAAGACTATCAAAAAGTCGTTGTGAATGCAAAACATGAACTTATCCTGACAAGATCACCCACCGATGTGAATACTGTTATACAGGGACAAACTGAGGAAGCATTCAAGATCACAATTTTCAAAGTAGAGTGGATAATACCTTATGTAATACCTTCAGATCAGCAAAAGATACAATTGCTGAATTTCATTGAAAAAGATTTACCCATCACTATGAGTTTTCGTTCATGGGAATTGTATGAGTACCCTCTTCTTCCAATCATCTCAAAACACATATGGACTGTGAAGACTTCAACTCAATTGGAAAAACTACGTTACATTATACTAAGTTTTCAAACTGCTAGAAAGGATAAGTTACAGAAATATGCTAATCGTTTCGATCACTGCAATATAAACAACGTCAAGGTCTTCCTGAATTCACAGTACTACCCATATGGTAATTTGAATGTGGACATTAATCACAATCAGTTTGCCATATTGTATGAGATGTATGCAAACTTCCAGACATCCTACTATGGTAAAGAGTGTGAACCAATCTTAATGAAAAATGAATTCAAACAATACGTCCCTCTAATCGTTATCGCTTACTCCAAGAACCCAGACACCCAGAACCCCTTCCTAGTCGCGCCTTTGGAATTCGAGTTTCTTTAGATTAAAGTTTTTCAAATTCCATCAGCCTTAAACAGAATTTGTAAATTAATAAAAAAAAATTTGTTTTCTAAAAATTTTTAAACGATCCAAGTGGGGGGGGGGGGATTCAAATTTTACACAAAACTAATACATTCAGAAAAAAGTTTGTTTGAATCAAAGAAACGTATCATTAATATAGGGTCAAAGAAAAAATTTGATTGAATTAAACCAAATTTTTTTGATTCAAAGAAATTTTCTTTAATTCAAAAAAATTGAATTCATCATATTAAAGAAACATTTCTTTGAATCAAACAAATTTTGTTTAATTCAAAGATATTTTTTCTTTGACCCTATATAAATGATACGTTTTTTTGATTTAAACAAACTTTTTTCTGAGTGTACATTCTCGGATGAGAATGCAAAAAGAGGAATTTTTAAAATAAATTGTAATTTTTGAATACAGAAAATTACACATTTCACAAACAAACAATAATTGAATAATGATCCTATCTTACATTTATAAGCGGGAAAAATACGATAATTGTCCGAGAATTTCGTGGGAAAAATTTAGTATAAGACACGTGTGACAAACAACATTTGTAAAGATTCTAATCTGCACTGAAAGTTATCAGTTATCAGGAAAATCAGTTTTCTGGTAAAAGGACATTTTTTTTAGTTTTTTGGGGTAGATTTTGTAAAGGGTTCTTTACACAAGTTTTGAATGAACTAAAGACTAAAGTATTCAGTAATCTTGACTGAAAAATCCATAAAAGGAAAAAAATTTTAAGTATTTTCCTAATCAAAAATGTTATTTCGCGCGAAATATTTTTTTTGTGTTTTTTGGTCGAAAATATTGTACACGTATATTTTTATTTCGATATGATATTAAAAATGTCAGAGTTGTGAATTTTCAAACTTTTCACACTCGAAAAATCTACCTCTAAATATTTGTGTAGACGAAAAAAAGAATTATATAAAAACAAATAAGTAACTGCAGTATTAAACCAATTGTTTATAAAAATGTGGCCTATTTTTATAAACAAATCGTTTTTTTTAACTTTGGAACTAATTTTTACATTCTCATCAGAGAAGGTATTAGATTTGTGTAAAATTTGACCCCCCCAATTTTTGTCAAATGTCCACGTTTTAGGACCCCCTGCACCCGAAAAACATGTTTTTACCAATGTGTCTGTCTGTCATCTCTCTTTCTGTCTGTCATCTCTCTTTCTGTCTGTCTGTGTATCTGTATATTTTTAGTTTGCGAGCACGATAACTTTCGAAAGAATTGACCGATTGGATTGTACTTTGGTATACTCTTTTAGTGTCCTAAAATGAAGGTCAAGTTCGTTGGCCAGCCATTTTGGATAAAAATTCAAAAAGTTAGAGCATTTTTTTAAATTTTGAAACCACTTTTTTTTTAATTTGAAAATTCTAATAACGGATGTTCGTAGTACTCAAAAAGTCGAACAATTTTTCTTAATGACTTTTTTGGATAAAAAAAATTGAGACTTATAACATTTTGAAAATCCAAAAAAAATGAAAGAAATCTAGCACTTATTTTTTTTATAGAATTCTTTTTTTCGTATACGCAAATATTTAGAGGTAGATTTTTCGAGCGTAAAAAGTTTGAAAATTCACAACTCCGAAATTTTAAATATCATGTCGAAATAAAAATATACGTGTAGGTACAATATTTTCGACCAAAAAACAAAACAAAAAATTTCGGGCGAAATAAATTTTTGATTGTACATTTTTTATGGAATGGCCCATATACAGGTAACAGGGTGTCCCATTTTAATGTATGATCCCAAATATTTTCTAAAATACTCAATCTACAAAAAAAAATTGTTGAGACAAAAGTTGTTCAGAACAGAGAGGAACATTCAGAGATTTTATCCATTTTGACCTTGAGGTCAATTGTCAAGGTCAATTGAAGGTCAAGACCATTCTTTAAATGGCAACCCCTACTTTTGTTCGTCCTAAAAGATTTACAATCTTTCACAAGATTTTATGATTAGTAGAAAGATGGAATACTAAAATTTCCAGACGATCCGAGCCGTCTAACTATATACTTTTCCATCCTTCGAACGTATGTACCTACCTCTGAGCAGGTATTTTTTTTATATTTCACCGGAATCCTTTGGATCTGTGCAATTGTGATCTTTAGACTATGTTGAAAAAACACATCTAAATGAAAATTTTTTTTTTGCAAAATGTATGTTATGAACCGACACGCCTTCTTTGAAACAATTTTATTAGCATAAAATTTTCAAAATTAGATTGCTGAAAATTTGGGTAGTGTGACATTTTATAACATATTAAATTTTCTTCGTCTTTCACCGGAGGAATCCAAACAATCATTCGAGATTGCTCTGAAATGTTTATATTTATTGTTAAGTGGGAATCGTTTTCATCTATCTCCTATGGGGAGATTTCTGGTTTACCGCCCTAAAGATCCTGAAATGTGGTATAGGAGTATACAATAAATTGGAATACAGGTAAAATTTTTGAGGTTCCGAATTAATAAAGCTTTTATTATCCTTATTCCACAAGAACAAAACTTTTAAAAGTCAGTGTCGTTTACGGATAGCAACACCGTGTTTCTTATTGGACAAGAAAAAATGACAAATCTATTCTAATCTTAAAATTTCTATACCACCGAAATTCTCAAGCGTGAAAAATTGGTGGGCCAAATCGAGAACCTTTTGGTTATTTAGTTGTCTAACAATTCGGAAATAATTTTTGGTCGATAGTTTCGATCATTCGATATCGAAGGAGCAGGAGAGAGAGTGGGTGAGTGCGAGAGAGAGAGAGAGAGAGAGAGAATTTTGTCTTGCCGATTAGAGTAATGTCTAAATATTTTGCGATCCTCCTGCATCAGCCTTAAATTGGATTGATTACTTTGCACCTGTCTGCCAGCACCGTCACTTGTTCTCAAGGTGCAGTCCCATGTGGCAGAAAAAATCGGCGTAAAGCGGAAACTTATGAGAGTGAAAGAGACGAACAGATACGTCTATCTCTGTCACTCTCATGAGTTTCTGCTTTACACCGACGTTTTCTGCCTTCATGGGACTGCAACTTCTCCTACTACACTTAGTTCACTTTTTTCTCACGAACATTCCGCGGAAGAAAACACTAACTCCGGGCGCACACAAATAGATTTTTTCCGAACAGTTTTGAGATTCTGTTCGACCGGGAATTAGCCTTCCTTTTTAATCTCAGAAGTATACTGAGACGAAGGTCCTAACCCCGGTGCTTTCGCGACTTTAATTCAAGTTTTCTTTAATTTTTCGCCCCAAAACTACACCGAAACATTGCAAATTTCCCTTATGTTCCCGACCGAGATTCTTGAAATCCCAAGAAGTCAACGAAGAATGCTAAAGAGTTAGAGTCGTTACTCGTCTCGTTGGACAGGAGTGTCGGTAGAGGATGTAGGAGAAATCGAAATATAACCCGCTGACCGTTGTGAGAACAGTGGCGTGATGCTGATTAGGTACCGACTAAACAATTATTTGAGTGCATGTTCACTTCTATTGCTGTGTAACTTAACACAACATTTACCATGATTCGCAAAGAAAATGGATACATTACCCATATTATATTTAATTCTTTCTGTTAAGTCTGGATTTCTTTTCTAGATCTCAATTAATTAAGACCACATGTTTAGAACTATTTGGGTGATATTGTTTTTAAAGATAAGATTCTACAAAAATGACGAAAGTGGGAGACTTGGACAGACTGGTGTTAAATCTTTATATGAACGATTTAGATGAGTGATGCTTCGAAACTCACACGATACGCCCGCTATATTGTACTCCTTTTGTATCCAAGCAATATAATTAATAAAACTTATTTCTTATTTTACACCATTATAAAAGTAAACTAATTATTCTCGTGAAATTAATATTAGCGAGAAGTATACCTCAAAGGTATTAAACAAATGTTTAATAATAATAATTTCAATTGTTAGTTTAAATATTTTATAATATATGTAAATAATACTGTCCCTAAAAGTTTGATAATTATTTTTAAATATTTTAAAGTTGTTTTTCTTGAAATGCTAAAAAATAATGTCTCCATGGCCGTTGCTCCTATTCAGATAATTAATTAATTGCATATTTATAATCTCTAATTGTTTTCAAATTTATTATTAAATTTATTCAAAAATTTATAAGATAATGATTGTAATTGACTTATGATTTTTATTAATAATTGCTTTTTTTATAAATTAATTTGGAACGACTTAAGGACTTTGGACCCAAAATTCAATCCTCCATTTTACTCAACAAATATTAAATTTGGAATTTTTTCCTTCTATAGAATCAATCAATTTGTAACTAGAATTATGCGTACAGAGCAAAAAAATATTTAATTTCTATGCTTTTTGCATAAAACGAAGAATTCAAAATCTAACGTCAAAATAGAATATTTTCATTTTACTTAAAAACTATTTGTATTAAATAGTTTTTTCCTCTGTACGCATAATTCTAGTTACAAATTGATTGATTCTACAGAAGGAAAAAATTCCAAATTTAATATTTGTTGAGTAAAATGAAGAAATCGAATTTAGAGATTAGAACTTGGCTCCAACAGCCTTAAGACGCGACGGTATGAGTAAATGATTAATATCTGCTATCTCGCTCTCTCTCTTACTCCAACGAGTAGTAGGACTATTGTTTTGCATGTGGCTTAAAGGCTAGGAAGCGACGGATGGGGGATCACGGCCAAGATATATGAATTAGGTTACGCGAGGGCTGTCAAAAGAATAAAAATTTAATGATTTTTAGGGCCAGCCGTAACATGTACAAAATGGAAATTGTAATTTTGGTTAAATTTATGGATTCGCCATTTTGTAAATTTTGCAAAAAAAATTTTTTCGTTCAGATGTGTTTTCTTAACATAGTCTATAGATCACAATTGCACGGAGCCAAAGTTTTTTCTAGTCCTGAAGGGAAAGCAATCTCAAACTTAGGGGACTTGCTTTTTAGATTTTTGATTACAGGAAAATATCGGCGTAATTCAATAATTTTACCTTGTGTATTTACCGATGCGTCTCACACACACATTGACAGCAATGGACAAAATGGCCGGCGTAGGTGAATACTCCAGGTAAAATTATTGAATTACGCGGACATTTTCCTCTAATCAAAAATCGAAAAGGCAACTCCCCTAAGTTTGAGCCTACTTTCCCTGCAGGACTTGGTGGCTGTCCTTAAATTACGTAAGGTTTTTAGGTGAGGGGGGGGGGGGGGGTTAAGCATTTTT
>UCOK01018131.1:13793-35243 GCA_900474325.1 Synergus umbraculus | reverse complement strand
AAGCATTTTTCTATGCTGACCTTACGTTGGGGGTACGTGGTCAAAAAACTTTCTTACGTAAGATTTTTCCTTTTTGAAAATCGCTGAAAATCAAATTTGTGTATAAGAGGTATTTAAAAAAAATAACAGAATGTTATATTTAATGTAATTTTTTTATCTCTCTTTTATAGTAAAAAATGTTTTTTTGAAAAGAGTCGACGTTTTTATATTGTCTCACACAACATTGAGAAAAAAATTATTAAAGAAAAATTACGTAAGATAAGAGAGGGGTGGTATAAAAACATACGGACCCTTACAGAGGGGGGTACGTGGGTCAAAATTTCAGAAAACAGCCTTACGTAATTTAAGGACGGCCCCTTGAAAACACTTTTAAAAAGTCCTTCCTGTGGCCTCAAAAAGTGGACAAAATTTGCCTTGCAAATTAGAGTGCACTCTCTAAATTCAACCATTTTTTCGACTTTCCTGCATCCTCCTTAATATTAACCGATTTCGCTAAAATTTGTCGGAGATCATTTTTTTGGTCATTATAACAAAATAGGGGGGTGAGATCAAGACGAATCGAAAATCGAAAAATAAGGATCACCCTAGTGTATATAGTGAGTGACTAATGTATTAAACCATATTTAAAAGGGCCAGTCAATTAATTTAGTATTTTATGAGAAATTTTAAGTTTTGTAAATTATTATATAATATGGGGCATTATTCCTCAAGTGTACCACCCTCAGAATTTGACTTTGATCGAACTCAAACTTGATTAAAGTATAGTCCTACTATTAAGTATAGCTTTAAAGGAAAAAGATTTTTTCAATTGGATAAAAATTGACCGAGCAAGGGGAGGGGGAATTTTTCAGATTTTTTCGATTTTGTGCTATTTCGTGCTATTTCGAAGGTACTGAGTTCCTTTCCTATGGAATATACAAAATTTTGTCCCACATGTTTTTGATGGATTTTTTCCTGGTCTATCGAATGGTTATAACCATTTTTTAAACTAGCTGTGAATTCGATCTCGGGTATTCCATTTAACTATATTTACATTTTTTTGTGCTCATTTTTGAACACCTTGCTTCTTCATTATGATAATGTTGCAATTAAATTTGCTTCCTCATAGAGGAAGCATTACCGATTTTCAAAATTAAAAAATATCATAATTTTCTTAAAATTCTATAAAATTCATTAATCATACAAGTCAATCGATTCATTACGATGAAAGAAATCTTTCTTTCCCTTACATAAGCATTGAATTTTCATGAGATTGAAGTTTGCATCGTTTACGATAAATGAAAATGCAAAAAAAAAATTTGTTGATAGGGTCAAAATTTTATTGCTGCTAACAAGTCTTTGCAACGCTAAAGCACCCCACAAAAAGTTTCATCCCCCTAGCACAAAAGGACCGCACCCCACATCATCCCTTAGAACTGAAATATTCCTCAAAACTTCCCTAATTCACCGCGTCAAAATTTTATTGTTGAGAATAACTCTTTTCAATGCTAAAAGTCGTCAAAAAAAGTTTCATCCCCCTACCACAAAAGGACTGCACCATACATCATCCCTTATTACTGAAATATTCCTAAAAAATTTGTGCTAGGGGGATGAAACATTTTTTAATGTCTTTTAGCATTGAAAAGGCTTGCTATCAGCAATAAAATTTTGACCCGGAGAATTAGTGGGTTTTTAATAAATATTTCTGTTCTAAGGGATGATGTAGGGTGCGGTCCTTTTGTGCTAGGGGGATGAAACTTTTTGTGGGGTGCTTTAGCGTTGCAAAGACTTGTTAGCAGCAATAAAATTTTGACCCCATCAACAAATTTTTTTTTTCATTTTCGTTTATCGTAAACGATGCAAACTTCAATCTCATTGAATTTTCATTATTTGAAAAGTTATAGTCGAAAAACCAATTTTACAAAAATTCAAAATCTAAATAAAAATTTTTAAATTCAATATTTTGAATAATCCTTTGGCACGTTTCGAGATATTAGTGGTGCCAATATACCCTACAAATTTCATCAATTTATCTACAACTGTCTCTAAGTTAATAGGGCGACAAAAATGGACACAAACACACCCGGGCAATTGATTAGAATGTTGTATTAGACATTTATCACGTCAGGAAAGTTTACTTAAACGTTTTTAAAAATATTAGAAAATGTATCGAAAGCAAAGCTTCCCCTATGAGGAAGCAGAAATTGAAAATTTGACCGATTTTTTTGAAAATCAAAATATTTTTGACTATTTTAGAAAAAAGGCATCTTTTTTTTCTCAAAATAAAGCGTAAGTCTTTATCTTTCGATGCTGTAAAATTCAACTAGCCGTTTTTTGTTGTTTTCGAAAAATTAAATAAAGTGTAGAGCGCCTCGCCGTCGCGCTCGAGACTGCTTGGGCTTCTCGCTCCACGGAACTTCTTCGGACTAATTTATCGTATCAATTATGAATATTTATTGTTTATTAAACTGCTCTCTGCATTTTACAGGGTTGAGACGTAATATTTCCACGTAGGTACAATACATTAGATAGAAATGTATTTCCTTAATATTATGTCCCTACAATTATTGTATTGCAGGCATTAGAAAACTTCAATGACAGTCCCAACCCTGTAAAATGCAGAGAGCAGTTTAATAAACAATAAATATTCATAATTGATACGATAAATTAGTCCGAAAAAGTTCCGCGGAGCCAGAAGCCCAAGCAGTCTCGAGCGCGTCGGCGAGGCGCTCTACACTTAATTAATTTTTCGAAAACAACCAAAAACGGCTAGTTGAATTTTACAGCATCGAAAGATAAAGACTTAAGCTTTATTTTGAGACAAAAAAAACATGCCTTTTTTTAAACCAGTCAAAAATATTTTGATTTTCAGAAAAATCGGTCAAATATGGAATTTTTAAAAAAATGGTTATAACCATTCGATAGACTAGGAAAAAAGCTATCAAAAACATGTGGGACAAAATTTTGTATTAGGTATACAACTTTGCTTCCGCCGTTTTTCGATAGATGACTGCAGCGGTAAGTGCCGGTTGAAATAGGCAGGTCAAAAATTTCATACAGTAAACTTGGACATCTGACAACATAACCACATCACCAAATTAGTGAATTTGTGTTTGTATAAGAAGTGTATTCTCGATCGAAGATGTCAGTTTTCGAGCCAAATTCTCGTCATTTGCGGGAAGTGTTGATTTTCTGCTTTCATTTGAAGAAAACTGCGGCTCAGGCTCATCGAATGTTCTCAAGTGCTTACGGTGACGCTGCTCTTAGTGAAAGAACGTGTCGTGAGTTGTTTTAAAGGCTTTAAAAGCGGTGATTTTGATGTCGAGGACCGGCATGGCGGCGGAAGAGAAAAAATTTTCAAAGATTCCGAACTGGAGGCATTACTTGCTGAAGACTCGTGCCAAACGCAAGAAGAATTAGCAGAATCATTGGGAGTCACTCAGCAAGCAATTTCGAAACGCCTCAAAGCCATGGGAATGATTCAGAAGCAAGGAAATTGGGTTCCTTATGAATTGAAGCCAAGAGACGTTGAACGCCGTTTCTTTGCTTGTGAACAGCTGCTTCAAAGACAGAATCGGAAGGGTTTTTTACATCGCATTGTAACCGGCGACGAAAAATGGGTCCACTACGATAATCCCAAACGCAGAAAATCATGGGGAATGCCCGGACATGCCTCCACATCTACGACCAGATCGAATATTCACGGTTATGCTCTGCATTTGGTGGGACCAGCTCGGTGTGGTGTATTATGAGCTGTTGAAACCGAGTGAAACTATTACAGGGGATCGGTATCGAACGCAATTGATGCGTTTGAGTCTAGGATTGAAGGAGAAACGGCCACAGTATCAAGAGAGACACGATAAAGTTATCCTGCAACATGACAATGCTCGGCCACATGTCGCAAAACCCGTCAAGACATACTTGGAAACGCTAAAATGGGAAGTCTTACCTCACCCGCCGTACTCTCCAGACATTGTTCCTTCGACTACCATTTGTTCCGATCGATGGCATATGGCCCAGCTGAGCAGCATTTCCATTCTTATGAAGAAGTCAAAGAATGGATCGATTTGTGGATCGCCTCAAAAGACGCATCGTTTTTTCGAGAAGGTATCCGACAATTGCCCGAAAGATAGCAAAAAGTAGTGGCTAGTGACGGACAGTACTTTGAATCATAAACAGGTAATCACTTTTTCAGAATAAAGCCTCAAATTTTCGAAAAAAAATGGCGGAAACAAAGTTGTGCACCTAATATATTCCATAGGAAAGGAGCTCAGTACCTTCGAAATAGTACGAAACAGCACAAAATCTAAAAAATTCGAAAAATTCCCCCTCCCCTATCTCGATCAATTTTTATCCAATCGAAAAAAATGTTTTCCTCTAAAGTTGTACCTAGTAGGACTATACTTTACCCAAGTTTGAGTTCGATCAGGCAAAGTCAAATTCTGAGGGTGGTACACTTGGGGAATAATGCCCCATATTCGATGGGTCCTATAAGAAAGTACGTAACTCTCGATGACAAATAGAATCTATGCAACTCACAGTGACGAATAGAAAGTACGCAACTCGCTGTAACGGATAGAAACTAAGTAAGTCATATACTCCAATATTTTAGAAGGCCGTGTTGAAAGTTTCATTAGTATTAACAATTATTATTACCACTTAATATGCTTTACATCAATGCATGTAAAAATTAAAGCATTTTTATTACGGCTTTCAATACGCTCCAAAAGTTTCTGATGGAAATTAAAAATCCGAAAAAATGAAGCGCTAGTAAAGTAAAAATTGACAAAAAACTGAGTATTTTACAGTGGTTCATACAGGTAATTCCTTAGAAAAAGCATGATATTAAATGTTAATGCGTATTTATTGTACAATTTTTTTTCCAATTTTATTTTTTTCCATTGAACTTTCCAGAATTACATGAAAACTTTATGTTGCTCATATAAATACCAGAAGACACCAGCAAATAAAGCAAAAAAAGTTGATGTTCTCTAACTTGTGAAAACACTAACACGGTTTACAGACTGGGACTTTTATGACTTACGCACTTTGACTGCGTACCGCTCAAATGTTAACGAACGAACTCACATGACCTGACCCTATTACTACCTAGATTTTCTATAGAGGGGAACCGAACTTACATTATTTCCGAAAAACGAGACATTCCAGTTTGAAAAATCGTTTATGCCTTAGAAGATTCAGTCTGTAAACGGAGGGTTAAATAGGAAATAGATACTTTAGTAAACTAGCTTTATCTAGAAGCACCTTGTTACACTGCTGCCTATTAAATTGAATTGATCATGTTAATTAAATCTGAAATCCCCCTCTCTTTAAATCATTCTACAGAAGATACAAAAATTTATATTCCGAGTTATGTAATTATTTGATGAATAAGCAGTAGGGTGGCTCTTATTTTCAAAGATTAAATTTCCTTCACATTACCTCCCAGTTAGGTTCTATTTTATGTAGAAATAATTCGTGTAAAATTTGAGCTTAATCGGACTAACAAGGAATGTTTTTTTAAATGTCCGTCTCACTTGTAGCCGAGTGATTTTAATGAAACTTTTGGCAGTAATTATGTATAAGTCAAAAAACATATTTGACAGATATTTCAACTATTATTTTTCGCCCATATGTATAATGGGTAGAAATAAATTTCTTCATTAATAAAAAGAGATCTCTACATTATGAATAATAAATGTTAAATCTAGAGATACTTATAGAGTTAAAATATGTGACTGTACGTCCATAATAGCAATATTGTTTATGTTGTTATAATTATTTTATGTTTTTTTTTTTAATATTTTTATATGTATATGTTGTTATTATGTATGGCAGAGGCCATGCATATCTAGCCTCTGTCCCTGCAGTCTAAAGCCCCCCGGCACAGTGGCAGAGGCCTCGCTTTTTGCTAGCCGTCTTGCTCCTAGGGCCAGGAGTACTGGGCAGAGGTAGGGTTGGGGGAGTGATCCGCGTGAGGTTATTACTTTTTTAGGCGATTGTGTCCAGATAATTGCCCCGGAATATCTCACAGGATCGGCTAGTAGCCCTAGGCCACGTGCCCCTCGACATGGGGCCGTTAGCGTTGGTTCACCAACCTCTCCTGGTGGGGATCTACAGTTTACGGTGGGTTTCGAACCACCAAAGCTTCGGCACCGGCTCAGGGCTCGAACCCGAGGCCCGAAGTCGGAAGTCTCGAGTCTTCATTTAATATTATTCTATATTGAATGTTACAGAATCGCTACTTTTATGTTCTGTACTTGACATTTCAATTTTATTAAAACGATCTGCAGAAGGCTCAGGAGCAATAAATTATTTTCTAGAAAAACATCGCAAAGACGTAACAGATATTGTAATCAGGAGAGAACTCACAAAAGAAAAAAATTATTAGTTAGATCACTTTATTTTTCATTAGAAATATTTATGTTTTAATTTTTAGTGTATGTTCATTTACTTTTATAAATATTTATGGTTTTAGGTTAAACAGTGAACGATTATTGTATCTTGCGTCAAAAATCGTAGAATATTTTCATATTGAAAAAGTAGCCACATATTATGTTCCCTATAAAAGTTTAAGTCAGTTGAATAGACTGTACAAAACAAAAAAAAAAAAAAAAACAACACAAATGATTAAGATTAAGCTTTAGCGTGCGCATAACATTCTATTTTAGTAAAATGTAGAGTTAGAACGTGATTATAAATATGAAAATGTGAAGTAATTAAAGTTAATCTTGCAATTTTTAAGATAACAAATGGGACTTTATTTTTCCTCCTTAAGGTACAAGTTGATAATTAGTTTTATAATATGTACACTGTATCGATTTTAGTTCCAAAACGCTGATTCTATCTAACGTACATCTGCAACTATTTTAAAAGATTCCTTACATATATATATATATATCGCCTGTTGTTCGACGATTGTTTAAGGATTCTCTTTTATTACACTTTTTTCTTCGGTTCCTCACATCGACTTTTTGATTTACCTTGACTCACCGACGCATTGATGTCGTTTTCGCAATTCGAATAAGCCATTCCTAATCCAAAACCTGCTCCAATTATTACAGGCCACTTTCCTAAAAAGGATAAAGCGAAAAATACTTTATTATTTGTTGATCTTTTAAAATTATCTCGAAGCGGGACTTCCGAGAGGGGAGGGGTGAATAGATGGAGGTAATAACCGAGACTTCATGAAATTGGCTTACTTTCAGTTCTAAATTATTTTAAGTTATTTAAAAAACAGGCGCCAAAGTCCCTGTGGGATAAAAAATAGGATTCACAGGGTACTTTTTTTCTCACTCTTTTTTTTTATAAAAAAGTGGTATAAAAAATGTGATTAAAAATAAAAAGATCATAATACAAGATTCAAAGCTGCAATAGTGATTATTTTACTACAAACTTTCTGAACAAACAAATATTTATATCTACAAACGCAACAATACTTTACAAAGTATTACTACTACAAAGTATTAATACTTTGCAAACTTCAGGAGATGAACATTCAGTAGTAGTAAAACAAGCTCTAATTTAAGACTGAGAATCATCAAGACGTCTTTCTTTTCTTTATAACTGATTTTAGAATAAGATTTTCTTGGCCCTATTGAAAGACATGGCGTCAAGAATCATGTTCAAAACAACATGATAAGGTACGTCAAAATGGAGATAAAAAAGACGTGAAAAATTACGTAATAAAGGACATCAAAAAGGATGTCAGAAACGTTGTCAAGATTTTTGACAGTTTTTGACATGCGCTGCTCTCAAATGATAATCACCGTCTCGGTTGGTCTTTGCGGTACATTGGGAATCTCTTAAAGTTTCTTGAAATTCCTAGACACGACTTAAAATTTCATGAAATCTCTTCAAATTTGTTAAAATTCATAAATTCTTTAAATTTTCACTAATTCTTTTAAAGTCCCGCAGAATCATTTGAAATCTTTTAAATTACACGAAAAGTTTCAAAATATTTTAAAATTTCTAAATATCTCTTAAAATACCCTATAATCCTTCAAAATTCCTTGAAATTCTACTACAATATTTAAGGCCATGTAAGACTTACCCGATCCCTACCTTACCGACATTTTTTTCTCTGCAACGCGTAGCGTTGCAGAGTTCATTTTTTTGACATTTTAAGTTTGAGGTTCTAACTTCCGGGACATAACGCTACGTCTACATTTATTGAGACAAGAACGAACGCGCGCTCGGCGCGCGCATTTATCTTCTTTTTAAATATTATATAATTTATTACATTTTATTTCTCTAATTTCTTAAAATCTATGTTAAACTTCGTGAAAATCTTTAAAAATTCCAAGAAACCTTTGAAAACCTGTGAAATCGCTTAAAATTCGTGAACATCTCTTAAGATTTTCATAAACTTCTTGAGATTCTTTTAAATTCTCACAGAATCATTTAAATATCAGAAAAATCTCTCGAAATCACCTAAAATTATTAGAAATCTCATACAATTCCTTAAAATTACAGAATAATATTTCAAATTCTTTAAAACCTCATAAAACTCTTACAAAGCTTTTAAAATCCCTTAAAATTTCACAAAATATCCTAAAACCCCATAAAATTCTACAAAATCATTTTAATATCCTGAAAATCTCTTTAATTTCGTAAAAGTCGCTTAAAAATGCACATAGAAATAATATGCACATATGAAATAATATGTTGATTCTTATTAGATAAAAATATTTATTATTATGAATGTATAATTGGGTAAACTAAATTGCTCTTATGGTAAAGTATTACATGCCCTTAAATCGAATATGATTATAGAGGAAGCATTAATTAATCATTTAAATATATTAAAATTATGTCATTTGATTTGTGTCAAAACCAGAAATTTCTATTTTTATTACATGAGCTTTAAAATGTAATAATTTGAAAAGTTACAGTTAAGAAATCAATTTTTAAAAATATGAATGACCATAATTTCCTTACTTTTCAATTAAATGCATTAATCATATAGGTCAATCGATTCGTCTCGACATGAGAAATCTTCATTTTCCTTACATTAGCTTTAAATACGACAAAAATAACATAGCATGAATTTGAATTTCTGTTTTCCCTAACAACTTTTTGCATTACCCTGACTTCTCTGTCATGTGACCACCCTGATAAAATGTATGTACAACATAAGTGGAAATGTTTAGGGTACTTTTAGTATTAAAAAAAATGATGCTAAAAACCACATTAAAATTATATAAAAAATGACTGAAAAAACTGTCTCAATCTTTAACGTCCCTTTTCATGTTGTTTTTGACGTCAAGCTTTTTTAATAAGAGGTCCCTATATCCAGCTTTAACTCATATACTCTCTTTTTCTTTTTACTTTTTCCTTTTCTCGTAATTTTCGTAAACCTTTAATGATTTCTGATTTACTTTATAAAAATCGTATCTTAAAAAAATGATGTTACCAATATATCGAACACATTGTTGTCGAAAACCTGATTGGTATAGAAACTGCGCGAATTGTGTGATTATATCGAACTTAAAAACAATCTTCCGACTATTTTCGTTTACAAAAAGATCATTAAGACAGAGAGTACGAATTTTACAGAATTTATTGAAATTTTAGAAATATTAAAGGATTTCACGGTATTTCAAGGAATTTTTGATAAATTTATTATGATTTTCAGAAATTTAAAGGGATTTTACCAGTTAAGGGGGTTTTATAGAATCTAAAGAAATTTCAAGAATATAAAAATTTAATAAAAAGTTTTCATCGGGTTTTCATGTAATTCAAAATATTTATCGAGATTTCATGGGATTTTAAATAATTTTCAAGGATTTAACGATATTTTGTCTAATTTTAGAAACTTTTAAGAGATCATGGGATTTTCAGATATCTTAAAAGATTTAACGATAAATATTTTACGGAATTTTAAGTGATTTTTAAAACTTTTAAGGTATCTGAAGGGATTTCAGAAAATTTCATTGGAGTTTTAGATATTTTCAAGGTTTAAATTAGATTTAATGGGACTTGGAATAAATTTACGGAATTTAAAAGAATTTTACAAATTTATTGAAATTCCTAAAATTAGACTAGGAATTACAAATTTGTATATTTAAGAAATTAAACTCTCTGAATTATTTTGCATACTTTTAGAAATCCCTTAATTTTTCCAATCCCATTTTTTTTTGGGAAAAATGATGAGATTTTAAGGGATTACAAAGTAATTTTAAGGAATTTGACTATATATTTTGTGTAATTTTAAGTCATTTGAGATAAACTTTTAGACATTTTACGAAATTTCATTGAATTTTAGGGTATTTTTTTAAAGAGATTTAATGAGATTTCACGGAATCTTGAAAAATGTTAAGGAATTCAAATTTATTGAGATTTTAGAAATATTAAGTAATTTTACGGTATTTCGAGGAATTTAATGAAATTTTAAAGGATTTTGCGAAATTGCATGGAATTTTAAGTAATTTTCAGAGATTTTTAAAATAAAATGTAGATATTAAATTATTGTAACGATTTAAGGGAGGATTTCAAGGGATTTACGAGATTTCATTGAATTTTTCGGAATTTCAATTTAAAGAAATTTCGAGTAATTTTAAGAGGTATTATATGAAACTTGATAGGATTTTAAGTAATATCAATCAATATTGGGATCAATCAACTTTAGGAATGAAATGTTGAAAATAGGGGTCTTTATTAAGGACACCTCAACTGATGAATTGATCACTACACTGCAAACATATTTTCTCTCGAAATATCACACTAATTTATCATACTAAAAGAAAAAAATAATTGATTCTAATCTTTGACAGAATAAGAAGTGCATGAGGTTATGTTTCCCTTGATAAAAATATAACAGTTTTCACAATTTTTGAACAGTAAGAAAATACCGGAATAGTCTGATTAAAAAATGTACAAGAACTTACTTTTGAAGAAAAGTAGTGAAAATGCTGATCCTATGAGAACTCCGCCTCCTAAAAAATATTGAAAAAAATTCGTACATTTAGTGGGAAATTATGAAAACTACAATTCGAGGAAATTTTCCGACGAAGAGGATACTTAATTACCCAATTTAAGAGCAGCGTCAGTGAAACATCTGTCCCATTTTCTACCAATTTCATCCTCTGACCAGGTATTAGTCATTTTTCGAACTTGTAATTCAGACATGGAATTAAAGTATTCTTCTCTACATATATTATATTATATATAAAGGGAGATGATGTTAAAAAATGTAAAGACAAAGTGTTGTGATGAACGTTACGTTACGTCCACGATTACGTCATATACGAGCTGCGCTGCGCCACCGCCGCCGCCGCCGCCGCGCGTTGTCACGGAAATGCTCATTGATTTTTTCGGAATTCCAATTGAATTATATGTACATATATGTATATACTTATTCTCATTTTTATTTTTATAAATTGCGCTTTTATCCTTCCAATTGTGAAAAAACCGTCGCTATAGACGTTTTCATTTACAATATACTATAATTTTTCTTGAATAGAATCATTTTATTATTTTTTTCTATAACGCGCGCCCATGTTTCTTTTTCTTTCGCATGTCTGTCTGCGTCTGGTGTCTGCCAATCAAATAAAGTCAAATACATAATGTGGATTTCATCTCATATAGGAAACACGGTTGGGTAAGTAAAATACTACCTGAGGTAAATAAACTAGACCAGATAGATCTCGACTTCACACCTTTTAGGAAAATGTTCTTCTTCTCTCTCTATCATGTGAAGGTGCCGTCCCATGTCGGCAGAAAATGCAAAGCAGAAAGCAGAAAATCATAAGAGTGAAAGAGACAAGCAGATTTTCTCTCTCTTTCACTCTAATGATTTTCTGCTTTCTGCTTTGCGTTTTCTGCTATCATAGGAAAATTTGCGAATAAGACAAACTTATGGGACAGTCACATGAGATGGGACAGTGAGAAGAAGAACATTTTCCAAAAAAGGTGTGAATGCAGCTTTAAGCCTACTTCCATTTTCCCCACAATAAAGGCAAAGATATTATTATTAGTAGATGCGGTGCTGGTCTAACAGACGCTAAAAACGCCAGCCTAAAGCAGAAACTCATGAGAGTGAAAGAGACAAACAGGCCTGCCTATCTCTATCACTCTCAAGAGTTTCTGCTTTACGCCGACGTTTTCTGCCGACATGAGACTGCAGCTTAAGGGCCTGATTACACGCTTTTAGGAAAATGTTCTTCTTCTCACTCTACCATGGGACTATCCCTTAAGTTTGTCTCATTCTCGCACATTTTCCGAGTGCAAAGTGGAAAATGTGCGAGAATGAGACAAACTTATGGGATAGTCACATGGTAGAGTGAGAAGAAGGACATTTTCCTAAAAGCGTGCATTCGGGCCTTAAGTATTTTACATCGAAAATACAAAATTCATATGGAGTGGGGGGTTTTCTTCGTAAAGTAAGTAATTTACATAAGTAGAAAACCATGTATAATATGTAAAAAAAACTTCGAGTGACGCAGCATCACTGCACACAACTCTGAATTAGGAAAGCAACAATTCATATATACATAATTCATATGTACACATTAGACTCTTCCAATATCAAGGAAATTCCTTTTCTTAAATGTCACACCAATTGCACATGAGTCACATCAATTACGCATGGGTATTGTGTATAATATAATATTTTTTAGCATTTTAAATTGCGCGCTAATAGCAACCAGGTTGCTAACTGCAGGTTGATAATGAGAATGGAAGACGGTTAATATTGGGAGAGTCGAGTGTATATAATAGAAAAATGATCTGTTCCGGCCGGGAGCCAGGGTTGTCAAGTTATACGCGTCACATGAAATTGTTCTACGTACATATTATACATGGTTTTTTACTTATGGTAAATAACTCTATATGAATTTGTAAAATTATTAATTATTATGTTTATATAATTTGATATTTCGACGTAAAATACCTAGTAAATTACTGTAAAAGATCATGTAATTTACCCTAATTACCCAACCGTGCCGGGTGCAGGCAGAAACGCAGAATGAATAGGCATGCGGATGATGATAAAGCTTATAAGAATAAGGTTAGGTTTAGACTTGTTTATATTTTAAGTGTAGAGAAAATCTTTAAAAATAAGATATGTTTAAATTTGGTTTCTCTGATAGCAATTTGGAAGAAGGTAACAATAATTTTACTAAAATTTCCCTGAACATTTATCAGATTAAGTCACTATCTGAAACAAAAAAATTGGCCGTCGATAATCCCTGAAATTTTCTTGATAAAAGTTTTAACCTCGAAATTGTAATAAAACATTTTAACTCTTCATTTTACTCAATGATGATGATGATGATGATGATGAATAGAAGAATATAATTAAATATAATTAAAAGCTAAATATAGTTATTAGTTTTTTTTATCCAAGTTATTCGCTAACCATAAAATTCAATTTTCTCATTTTACCTGCGATAGTTTATTTAATTTACTTCACTTTACTTAAACAAGTATTGCAATTAGGTATATATAATAGTGCTGTATGTTTTCAAATTATAAACATTCTGATAAATTATTAATTAGCTTGTTTACAAGAAGAAAGCAAACCAGAAAACCAAAAAGTTAATTGGTTTCCCGCCTCTGAAGTAAATATACTCCCGGAACAAATAAAGAAGAAATATGATATTAATGATTACGAGGAGAATAAATGTTGGCGTGATATTCCGCTCAAGTTAATAAGGTCCGATAAAGTTGCTGCAATTTTGATGAAAGAAAATTCAGAGATTATTATTGAAGCAGAATCTCAACAATCAGATCTTATTCCTGGTAAATACGAAGGTAAGGTGAACATAAAGTACAGCTGTGTTTATAGCAGAGGTATGCCACGATCGTTCTTTATGTAATTAATCTATACCCGGTAAGAAGGAGTTGATTGAACTAGAAAGAAAGCAGTTGGAATATGGGCGATTTTTCAACTCTTTTAAGGCTGATGGAATTTGAAAATTTCTCATGTAGAAAAACTCAGATCCCAGGCGCTCAACAGTAATAACGGAGTTAGGACACCCAGACAGTAATTCGAGTATACCTACTTGCAATATGCATATATGTCGAAAATATTAGAAGGATAATACAATTCCACAATAAACGCACTTTTTGAGGGGTTTTAATGTTTTTTTTTTTTTTTTTATTTTTAATGTGTAGGGTGGCTCCCGACACCCACTGTTTTGAGACGCTTGTTGCGCGCTTGTCTAATTCTGTCAACTTTTCAGGTGAATTTGAAATTTTCAAGTCAACGGCAAAACAGGGAAAATTTAGAGGTTTTAGATAGAAAAAAATAGAGAGAAGAAATGAATAAGGGGCGCTTGATGTTAAGTTTGTCGAATACTCACTTTTATAGAGTCCCAAAATAGCGTTTAATTCTTTCCTATCACAGAAACGGCGGACATTTTGACTTCCATGATGGAAGAAACTAAATACTGATTCCTGCTAGAGATATTTTACAATTGACTGTAATCTGGTGCGCAATTCAAAATCGAATGAAATTGACCAATGGGAGAATTTCTCTAGCAGGAAGCCAATACGTGCTGCGCGCGCAGGGTGCTCCGTTTGAGAGCACTGTCGTAGCTGTCAATATTTCGTTTCTTCCATCATGGAAGTCAAAATGTCCGCCATTTCTGTGATAGGAAATAATTAAACGCTATTTTGAGACTATATAAAAGTGAGTATTCGACAAACTTATCATCAAGCGCCCCTTATTCATTTCTTCTCTCTATTTTTTTCTATCTAAAACCTATAAATTTGCCCTCTTTTGCCTTTGGCTGGAAAAATTCAAGTCCACATGATAGCTTTATTTCTGTCCCCAGTTTTTGACAGTTTGTTAACAGTTTTTACTTTCAGATTCCATCGCCCTTAATCTCAACCAATGTCGTTTTTGAATGTTAAATCTCGTGTCCAAAAGTGTACACGTTTTAATTCGGACGAACGTGATTATGATTTGAAGTCAAATTTAATTCTCTAAGGCGATCGTGAAAATTGCAGTAAATTTACTCCCTTGCTTGACATATACAATTGTCAACATTTCAATATTGTAGATTCAATTTTACATAATTGATCTGCATTCAAGTGTTGACAATTTAGCTCAAATTCACAACACTTTTAATGCAAAGCAATGTCGTTTTTGAACATTTTCGATATCATTTTAATTAATTTCAATCAACTCCTTCTTACCGGGTATGTTAGAAAAATATGTGCTATGTGGCGCAACATCGAAATAACGGCGCGACCATCGTACTCGATTAGTGAAAATGAAAACTTTTAAATGACATTTTCATAGAAATGTATTTGTAGCACATTATATTGATTAATGTTTAAATTTTATGAATAAACTTTACCCGCAATTGCACCGCCAAATTGGGTTGAACAGTGGCAAAATTACACTGTTTTACCATAAATGCGATTTTTTATGCAAAGCTGGGCAAGTGGTTTGTGGGAAACACTTTATTAAGGCAGATATGGTTTGGTTGTGAGACGAAGCAGATTTTATCTCCTGATGCTGGAAGCCTTATGTCAATAAGTAGTTACATTTTTATGGTTAAATTTTGACTCCACAATATAATCTGTAATGAAACCAACAAGAACTCTTATTGCCAATATTACTCCAAACTTTTGTTGAAACCTCGTTTCTCGCCTGTAATTTTTTTTTATTTTCAAAATTAATTTCTCCATCTATTTTTAAGTACCGAAAGTTTCTTCCCTAAATAGGTAACTTTATATTCAATATCAAATAATAAATATAAATTTGCTTCTAATTCAAATGTATCGAGTGACGATCGCAGCGATAATGTTTTGCCCTTCCGGCCCTAAGGCACAATATTTACGTGGTGTTGCATACCCCTGGTTTATAGAGACTATGTAATGGATTCCTTTCAAATTCATTCTGAATTATTTATAATTAATTTCATTGATTTTGAATTCGCTTAAACTATTTTGAATGAAGGTAAATTTAACCCTTGTTTGCCACACTATCGTCTAATAGAATTGCATACTTGCCAGACATAGATGTTTAACACTCCAACGATAAAAATTGCTATAAAAAAATAGTATATTATGCATTAAGGGAGGAAAACCGGCATTTTTTGTTGAGTACTGTAAATGTCGTGCAAGGGAAAAATGCCTCCCTCCCAAGGTGCATATGTTATTTTCGTGAACGAAAATCCGAAAAAAACCAGTTTTTGCTTACCTTGTAGCGAAGTAGGTTAACGTAAGAGTTTAAAAAACGATAACGGTTTGAAAATAACTTTCTTATAGGTTATTGTAGAATGGCTATGATGCATCGACATATAGAAATGGACCGATAAGCCCGTGGGGAACACTGAAATCAGCTTTAGAGAGAGCGAAACATATTTTGGAGGTCAACCTGTCTCTGTCTATACAAAAACAAAAAAATTTAACCGTGGAGAAATCTTTAGGCAATGCGCGGGGTCTCCGATTCACTTGACATAGTCCTGGAATAGACAGAGACAGGTTTACCTGGATAGTGGATCTGTAGTTCTGAAAATGGCACCAATTGAATGTAGCGGCGGCTATCTTTACGCTCTAAAAAATATTGTGATAATATTACTATCAACATACAATTGAACATAGGTAATGAAGGTACGCGTACACGCAAAAAAGAAAATTGCACAATGTAACTCGATATCAAAGCGAAAAGTGCTATTTCGATAAGGCTCACTTGCGCTCTGAATCCACATTTAGCACTTTTTACTATTTCTTAAAAAAAAAGCAATTCATAATGTAAGAGGACTATTTCAAATGGTAAATTTCACAATCTAACTTATAACGCACGCCCAAACGCTTAAAAATTTCGCACTCGCTGGCGATTCGAACCCCCGACCTAAATATCCTAAGACCTAATACGTACACGCACTAATCGACTGATCTATTTAACCGCTTGGACTTCATAAACAAAATCTCAGTCAAGTTTTTCGCTGAAATACCATTTTACTATTTTTAAATGGTACTTTTTGACTCGTTTTGGAGTTGGCCCTTACTATTTAAGGGGGTATCCTCATATAAACAGCGAAAAATGAACGTGAACTTTAGGAATTTTTTTTTCTGAAAAAACTATAAGATATTTTTTATTGAAATTTTGAGAACATTTTATTAACAACTCGAAGAAATAAAAAAAATTTATTTATGAAATAATTGTCATAAATACTCTGCTGGTGACCTGTTGAAGTTGTGATGTTTCTTTTTTTGTCATGAATTATGATTTGAATAGTAATCTTGAGGAATTGGCAAAAAATCAAAATGCCAATTCTATTTTCAGCTACTTTTTTTTGTCGAATGTTAGCATTTATATTGTAGTCGAACTCTTGTCGATTGATTTTTGAAGGAAAAATAGGAAGAGGAAGACACAATTTGAGGGTTCTTTATTTTTATTCAATTAAACAAGACAAGATCACCCTTCTGTGAGTCGGTTCTTGGTTCTTTAGGTCGCCTTTAACAGAGTCAGGGTTCCTACTACTAGGACACTTCTCCGAGAGGGTTCTTAAGAGAACACCTCGCGAAAATGGTCCCAAACTTGGAAACACCTTTCTCTATGGCGGGACCCTACCTGGAAACCCCGTCCGGGGAGGGTTCTGGTTCCAGAACACCCCTCGGAGATGGGTTTCGCTCTTTAGAACGACGCTCGCTCACAAAATGGGTTCTTAATGTTTAGAACACCTGACTTCTTATGTTAGAAGGATGATTTGGTCCTAAAAAGGACCGGTCGTTTATTAGCGCTAAAAAGTGCTTTTGTTTAAAAAGTGGTTTCTATTAGAGATCCCCGAACGGATCCCAGAGCTTCCAGGCCTGGGATTGTCTGGATCCTCAATGACTGGACGGAAACGCTCCTCTGGAGCAGTTCCCGGATAGAAAATCCTGCATGTTGGGTAAGGCGGTTGTCCCGTGGTAGTTTTGAGGGAAACCTTCCTTGTTAGCGGTTGCTCGCCCGTGACCCTTGGCAGTCCCTTTTTCCTGGGAGATTCCTTGATCGGAGATGCTTGAATTTCGATCACGTCGTGGGTAATTATCCGGATTAAACTTGTCTAGAAAGAATCTTGGTGGCGAGACGGGCCTACACCTGTCTCGGAGAACACTCGACGCACTCGTAGTCACGGTAACACTTAAATTCTGTCGCACAAGTTTCCTCTGGTGATAAGGGTAAGGAATCTCTACAACCTCCCCAGGTGTAGCATTCTTTTGAGCTACGAGAGCCGCCTTTATCTTCAACGCGATCCTCTTTCTAGGTCCAGGTCTGTTCTTTTTCACTCGGGGCATGAATTTAAGAGTTTCTTTAGTCTAAAACAACCACTGGGATTTCACTATTGTTGGAGCACGGCACACACGGTTCTCCGAGGTTCAGTAGGAGGGCGAAGTCTTCTCCACAGAACGGGCAGTTGCACGTGATTAGCACTTCCGAACTATTTGAAACCGGCGTTGGTTGGGCGGTTATTCGCCGGTTTTCCCTCAAAGCCGCGAGACTTTCGGCGCGTCTTCTTGCGCGGCGTCGTCGCTGGCTTGGCCTCCCACCTGTCATGCCCCCCGTAGACAGATTATGGGGTGGTAGGACGATGGTGTTGAGAAAAGGGAAAGAAGCGCAGCACACGCCTGGTTCGTCGGGACCCGACCTCGGAAACACAAGCGAACACAGGGGTACTGTGGGTGACCACGGGCCACACCGTCTTAGTGGAGGACTTTCAAGGAAAGGTAGTTGAGCTGCCACAAAGAAATGAAACGAAGAACTTTGCAGCAATGACCACTCTCAGGCAGAGTTAGCGTCGTCTCATAAATGAAGCTCGGGGCAAAGGCTCGCCGTCCACCGAGTAGACTCGCTCCCGTTCGAGTCGGCGTGTAGGCTTGGGTTGTAAACACTTTCGGTTTTCTAGGCTTCGCGGTTCCGCACTCGCTGGTATACCCGAAAAAACTGGTCACGAGTCGCAAAAAGTGCCGAGTTTTATATCGTTTGCCGGGATACCTGCGCTCCAATTGGTGAGACCGCGCCTCGTGGTTGGTTGAGACCATGTGATCGTACGCACCAATCAGAGACGCGATCCACGCGAGCTATATTTCCCTTTCTCGAAAAGTGAGCATCCGCGGGCTCCGAATCCTTCTTGCGACCTGATTGGCAGAGGAGATCGGAGAGACGGCGAGCCAATGAGATGCCCGACCTTGACCGAACGCATTCTCTACCATTCGAGTTAACGTTTGAAGACAAAAACATTGTAGCGGGCGACAAAGTGTCGCTGCTGTCTTTAATTTCTTTCCATGTAGGATAGAAATTTTGGATACTCCGAAATGTAATTTTTAGCTATGCAAATTGTAGACAGTAAAAACGACTAAAAATATCATTTTAGTGTGGAACCATGCGAAATACACGCAAATTCTGAGACAGTGACTTTTTCGAGTATAGTGATGAAATATCCAAATTCTATGAAATAAACGAAAGTAATTTTTCACACAAAAGCAATACCTTATCATTTTATGATAAAAATGTAAAAAAAAAAACAATTATTCTGATCCTAAAGGAGTAGACGTATTAATCATTTTGAACATTTTTAAATGTTCAAATGTGCATTTCTTGGTCATCATTTTTTATTAAAGCTTCCAATTAAATCGGCGAAATTCTTAATTATGCTAGAAATCTCACAGAATCGAACTGTACAAATGGTAATTATATATTGTGACGTGGCATTTTAATTAATAATATTAGGCCTTTAAGCCACGCAGAAGAAAAATAAAAATAAAAATACGGGAATAAATAGCAAAAATAATTCAAGGTAATTTTGGGCGCTGGTCCTTGCTTGGGAACATTAAAAAAAACATACTAGTTATGCGCACATTTAATTTTAAAATAATAAAACTAAAAAAAGATAATCAAGAAATAAATAACAACCAAAATCAAAATTATAGCATCACTGGTTGTTGGGACTTTCTTGGGACAGATGTTAACAACAATTCAGGTATCTGGGCAATAACTAGCAAAACCAATCAAATATTCATAAATAATTACAAAAAATATATAATACTGTTACTAATTAAAGAAAAAAAAATGTTTCATAAGATAGGAAGGATCTTTATACATTATTCGGGATTTAAATTAAATAATAAGACATAATTAAAGAAATAGGGATCATTATAATGAGGGAATTCACATAATTTGGGACCAGTTAAGTTGATATTAAATAAATATAATTTCAGGGTTTAGAGTCATCAATTAAGGATCATCAAAGACAAATTTAATGTTATTACATAAGAGATATTTCGTATTTTACATAATTTTTGTGGGTTTAATATAAAATAAAATTTAGAGAGTTAGGATCATTAAAGGGACATTCCATGGCTTCGGCACTCCAGATTTATAATAATAATTTACAGGGAAGACATAATTAATAGACAAAGGGGCCAAAATAAATCATCAGATAATAAATTAAAATAAAATCGAATCAGTCAAGGAGTTAAAAACAATTAAAAATAATTATAATGTGATAACTTGGCTGGATCGTAAAAGATAAAAACTCAAATCTTTAAAGAGAAGTACAGCAACTCGAGATATCAGAACACTATTCAGAACACTATTGGAATGAACGAGTGAAGAGAAACGAGTGGATCCTGCGAATCTCTACCCTTAATCCTCATAGATTAAGAGGCTCGCAGTAGTTTACATAAAAGGGGATATAAAAAGTACTATAACCTTTTTCTCAAACGAAACTAGATTATAATTTTAAATTTATGATTTTACATTTCAGAATAATTGTAAATCTTAGTTACGTGATTTTAATTTACTAATTTTTGTTTTAATTGATTGTAATTTTTAAATCATTTGAGCGCCAGCTTGTTTTTCTCAAAACAAGCAAAAGATAATTAAAATGAATTTATGTTATGTGAACCTCGAACTAGCACAGTACCGCGGAGAGGGCGGGGCAAGGGAAACTCACCGAGAAAATGAATTTTTAAAGAAAACAATAAACAAAATTTATTAATAAAGAAAATGGTTATTACGTCACAATTAATAATGAATAGAGATTTGAGCAAATCAATAAAAAGATTGACGAACCACTGCATTTCAACAATTGTTTCCCAAGGATAACTCAATATAATAATCTGGCTTAACAAGCCGAATCCAACAGATTCCAAATATAATCAACTTCACTAATAAAAATGTGAGAAAACTAGGTATAAGTTACCACGAACGACTACGAGCACAGAGTGAACGAATCAACTTCTCTCTTCCTGTCTCGTGGCGTGCGCGGAAACAGGCAGCGCCACGAAGTTAGTGTGAAATGAATAGTACAGTGTAAGTGGTAATAATGCATCGACGACCGGTAATTCGTCGACGGTCGGTCCCAGCGGCGAGTCCCAGGGGTGGCGCTGTATGCGTTGTCATCCTCCTGGTCGTTCGCGTGCACGGGAGTCACATCCGTGCACCTTGACCAGGATCCTCTTCGGGCCTTCACGACGCGGATTGGACTTCAGTGTAATGAGTGTGTGTGTGTGATTGTGACTCTGAGC
>UCOK01018131.1:0-13773 GCA_900474325.1 Synergus umbraculus | reverse complement strand
CCGACCTCGGAAACACAAGCGAACACAGGGGTACTGTGGGTGACCACGGGCCACACCGTCTTAGTGGAGGACTTTCAAGGAAAGGTAGTTGAGCTGCCACAAAGAAATGAAACGAAGAACTTTGCAGCAATGACCACTCTCAGGCAGAGTTAACGTCGTCTCGAAAATGAAGCTCGGGGCAAAGGCTCGCCGTCCACCGAGTAGACTCGCTCCCGTTCGAGTCGGCGTGTAGGCTTGGGTTGTAAACACTTTCGGTTTTCTAGGCTTCGCGGTTCCGCACTCGCTGGTATCCCCGAAAAAACTGGCACGAGTCGCAAAAAGTGCCGAGTTTTATATCCTTTGCCGGGATACCTGCACTCCAATTGGTGAGACCGCGCCTCGTGGTTGGTTGAGACCATGCGATCGTACGCACCAATCAGAGACGCGATCCACGCGAGCTATATTTCCCTTTCTCGAAAATTGAGCATCCGCGGGCTCCGAATCCTTCTTGCGACCTGATTGGCCGAGGAGATCGGAGAGACGGCGAGCCAATGAGATGCCCGACCTTGACCGAACGCATTCTCTACCATCGAGTTCACTTTTATTCTTTAAGAAGCCAGTTTTACATGATAGAAAAGTTAACGTTTGAAGACAAAAACATTGTAGCGGGCGACAATATAGTAAACATGAGTAAGTGGTAAAAATTCAAAATAAAAATAGTAGTTTTTAACATTTATATCGATTTTTGTCAGAAGAATAGTAATTTGTGCTATTTACTCGAAAACTCTTTTTTGCGTGTACATAAAATTTCTTTATAAGGAATTTAATTTTATGAAGTTCTGATATTATAATTTCTGACATTTGATTTCTTTTCTATCCGTCATATGAAAATTTTATTTAAAAAATTTAAGCTTTATAGAAATAACAGTACCTAACAGATAATATGAATTTCAAAAAATTAACCAATTTTCAAAAATAATATATATTTATAAAAAAAAAATGTTTCCTTACATTTTATAAATTAAATAATTACATGTGTTTTACTTTACAAAAAATAATAGTTGTAAGATTGTTTCCAAAATTAACTATATTTACAGTTTTGTTTTCTAAAAAAAAAACTGCATTTATAGTTGTGTACAGAATAGGTATTATTTGAAATAACTGACTAATTAATTATTACAAAATTACTTGATTAGTCTTTATAAATTATATAATTGTTTATTTTAAATATTACTATAAAACTGTAAATCTCTTAATTTTTTTAGAAGGCGTGATCTCAAACATCCAATACAACTGTAAATGTAGTAAATTTTTAGAACAATATAATTACCCACTGTTTTTTTTTATAACGCAAAACATGTAGTTATATAAATTACGGTAAATACGTTTTACTAAAACAAGACCGATCGCGCGCTGGAGCGCGCGTTTTTCGATTTGAAATATTTTACGTCATTAGGCTTACTGCTCACTTCATGCATAAGCAGTGGTTACGCTGACGTCAGAAATTAAGGCAGCGCTATAAAGTTAGCTGAAATGCATGTTCTTTTTATAAGCGAAATGATTCGTGATTCGTCTTATTGTTAGTTTTCCCCATTTGCTCTTTATGTTTTAGAAAGTTAAAGAAGACGAAAGTTAATTTTCATATTAAATACTTATAGTACTTAGATTAAATTCCTAATACTCGGAAAGAAAAGCTTTTTTTAGCAACATAAATTATAATACTTTACAATAAGTTCGGTATGAATTTCAGTCTTTTGCGAAGCTTTTCAACTTCCGATTATATATTTTACATTATTCTAAACGCACTAATTTTTCTTTAACATTAGGAAATGGTAACGAATATATAAAAAAAAAAAACATACGTCTCTCCACTCTTCTTTTTTGAAAAATATTAACTTTAGAAAATCAATAGTAGACTAACGTATGCATATTCTGTAAATTAAAATATTCTTTAGTACTCACTTGAATATGCATGTAATTAATTTATATTTTTTTAATTAAAATTCATTAATTTCGATAAATTGCACATTTTTATAATTTGAAATGCCATTATTTATAATAAAAAAAAATAAGAATAACCTTTTTTGATTTTGAAATACGCGCGAATAGGAACCAATCAGATATCGAGCACAAATTGGGAGCACTGTATAACGAAACTAACCTAATTCGGCGCCAAATAAAATAACTAATACCTTGAGCGGAGTATCAAATACCGTAAACTTCTGCTTTTCTTGCGTCATCGTATACTTATGTATTTTGATGCGTTGATTACGAAAATGAAAGTGAAATGCTTCAAAATCCCCAAAATATTCTAACAGTCATAAAACTCTATTAAAATCCTTTAGCATTCATGAAAATCTCTTAAGGGGCTATGTTAGTTTCTCATTTTCAAAAAATCGATCTTTTTTCTTTTGCATTTTTCCATAGCTAATCATCCTAAAAATAAGTACCCAAAATTTTAAATCGATATCTCTAATAGTTTTTAAGTGGGAGCACTTTAAAGCGGAACTGTTAATTAGCGCTAAGATAATTGCGGGCTAGAAAACAAACAAAAAACATGTTCAAAAAAGTTTTTAAATTTGTGAAAAACATTCATACAACCATAAAAAAGGCTCCAGAGCAAAACAGGTCATCATATCGCGCAATAGGAAGAGAAAATTTACCGCAAATCAAATTTGCGTTGAAAATTTTAAATGCGTTTTTCTCAAAACTGCATTTTTAAAATCGGATGACGGTGTAGTTCGAAAACTAATCATCCGATCAACTTCAAATTTTTACATAGTCTTTATTATATGTTTCTACAGAGGATGGACCTCCAACTTTTTGTTATATAAAAAATTACAACTTTTATAAATAAAAAATGAGCTTTTTTTTTAAGCAAAAATTGAATTTTTTTTTTCAAAACTACGCCATTTTTATAATTTTTAATATTTTCAAAAGCTAGAGGTCCATCCTCTAGAGAAACTCATGTAGTTTACTAAAAAATATTTATTTTTTTTTTCGAGCATGCTGGCATGGCCGCTTCCAATGAATATTTTTTGACGAAAATTTTGTGATAAATACGTGAAGACATGTACAATATGCTGCAAAAATTTCAGAAAGATTAAACTTCTAGTTCTTTTTTTTTTTAAATATTCAAAAATTGCTGTTTTATTCGTCCGAGAAACTAGCATAGCCCCTTAAAATTCCTAGAAACTATTATTGAAATTCCTTAAAATTCTACGATAAAATTTATATCCTTTTTAGATACTTTTCCACATTCGGAATTTGTTTTTTTTTCTCTTAAAAGATATTGTATTATTAAATATATAATATTATATTGTTATTTTTGATTTTTTTTTTCGATACTTTTTCACATTCGGGATTTTGTTTTTTCGATTAAAAGATATTGTCCCTATTGAATCATTGGTACCAAATGTAAAAATCTGACGTACGATCATACCACTTTGAAAACCCCAGTTCTCCTTCGAAAACTGAAATTAAGCAAAGTTGGGCGCGGTTAGTACTTGGATGGGTGACCGCTACTGTCCATGCGTCGTATTTAGCACTTTTAACTGCGCGCGATTGTAACGCGGTTATACACTCGAGTCTCTCAAATGTCAATTTCCCAAATCTCAAGTTCTCCCAAAAGTCAAGTCATGTTTCTCCCAAATGTCAAGTTCGTATTTCTAAAATTTCACTTGAAATAACTACTGCGTACGCTCTGCGTTCGACATCTGATTGGTTACATGCGCAATTGATGTGACTATAGAGAATCAAGAATTTCTTGACATTTGGGAGACTCGAGTGTATACGCAAACTGGAGAATAAATATTCTCGACTTGACGCTTACTTCATGCGTAACCAGTGGTAACGCTGACGTCAGAAATTGATGTAACGCTATGAAGTTAGATGAAAGATTGTTCTTTTTATAATAGGAGAATTAAATTCTATTCTAAAAAGATGATGAAGTCGAAATAATCTAACGCATTTTTATAAACTCAAATGTGATGTCGTTCGCTACTTTGCGTAAAATATAATTTAATTTTAATCTAATTTTCTTTTGTTTTTAAATGTTATATTTCATGATACTTCATATTTCTTTAAAGTTGTGATACTTTATAAACTATTGATACAGACATTTATAGATAGATAATCTAGATAATTTGGAGTTTGGGTAGATTTATAATTTATAATATTAGATATTTATCTTTTTCTTTCTGATTGTGTTATAACTTTACTTCCTTTTTCAAAAACTGTAGGAAAATTTATATCACAAAATCATAAAATTTATTTTTAAAAATATCACAATGTAAAGACATATTTTGATTGTTTTTTAACAACGTTGTTATCAGTTTATCAGTTTTCAAAATTCAATTATTCATAACTTCATTAAATATTTTTCTCTTATAATCGGTAAAAAAAACCTACCCGCCAGGCAAAACGCCTCATGCAAAGTGAGAACGTTTAACAGCTTTTTTTTATCTGAGAGATAGAAACAAACTTGATGTATTAACTATTTTATATAACTTACGATATATTTAGTTTCAAATATGATATCAATGCGTGTTTTCGTGCACGTCTGCCTTTTTCTTAAATCTTACATTTTATGATATATTATTTATTTTCTTAAAATAAAATATATGTATTAAAAATTGTTCTCTGCATTTTTTAAACTAAATAAGTAAATGCAACTTCTATTTTACGTATATAAACCAGCTCCTCTTACGTTTAGGTACGGAAAGAGAGCCTGGGGTGTCAAACGCCCATGGTGGCAATTAAAGGGTTAATAAAACAAAATTATAATAAGCTTCATAAAATTACCATCTAAAAACAATAAATATTTTTTTGTAGGCGGCCTAAAAGTTTGGGAGTGTACGTACGATTTGGCAAACTACTTATTAGAAAAAAATTATTCATTCGAAAAAAAGAAGGTGTTAGACTTAGGATGTGGAGCTGGTGTTATCGGAATTTTGTGCTTGTTGAAAGGTTCCATAGTTCACTTTCAAGATTATGTAAGTATTATTCTTGAAGACTGCAGTGACCGATTCTACAATTGCCTGAAATTGAATTCTTTTGATTTTACTTGAAATATTTAGAACTTGCATTGAATGCTCCTTAATTCTTAAGATTTATTTTCAGTTGATCCCTAATTCTTATCAATTATTATTCAGATCATTACTAAATTGATAATAATGGATTTTATAGAATGAAGAGGTGATTAGATCAATCACTGTACCGAATGTGGTTATTAACTTGAATAACGCAGAAACTATCCTACAGAACTCCAAATTTTATTCTGGTGATTGGCAGTCTTTTACTTCACTCATATTGAGCGAAATCGATGATGAAAATAAAAAATACGACTTCATTTTCACTAGCGAAACTATTTATAATCCAGATAATCATCACAAGCTTTACGAAGTTTTCAAGCAGAAATTAAAAAACACCGGTATTGGGTAAGTTGTTTATCATTTAGCGATAAAAGCCTTAAGGAGGTACCATCGCTACTGCTGACATCAATCGACTGCGTAGTCGTAATACCTACACTCTTATGACTTACTGAGTTGAAATCTGGCAATATTGCGGGCGCGATCGACGTAAATCTCAGTCAACATTGGTTGATTGAAACGCCGCGCGAACGGTCTACTATTGCGTAAGATTGCGATGTTGCCAGATTACGATAGTCAACGGTCAGACGCGCAAGTTTCGTGATTAATTTTTTTTTTTTTCATATATATGCAGGAACCAAATGCTTAATATTCTGTTTGCATCACAATTTTGAAATACTTGTTTTTCGTTTAAAAAATTATCAATAACATCTTAATAGTGGTTACTTAAATATCACTCATTAAAAAGCTCAAAAATGCACATCTCTCATAAGAAACAATTTTAAATATGACAAAATGAAAAACGTTAATAACTTATTTATAGTGTTGGACGGGGGCAGGTTCAAGGAATAAATAGTCCAATGGTCCTCTAAATTAAGTTTTCGTTTTATTCATGCTTGTTATTCACTCTAACCTCTACTCTTCATAGTTCCGTGACTCTAGAGCAACACGTAAACTAGTAGAGCCATCTTCTGGCTCATTGATGAAGCTTTACTTCCTACACTCCCTCCCTTCATCAATTAAATTTTAATCTGTATTCAATCTTTATTTCAAATATAAAGAGTCACTAAATATTCTCTAATAAAATTCTCTAAATTATCTTTCTAAGTTAAGTTAAACATTCTCTACAATTATTCTATATCAACAAGATTTCTACTCTAGAACATAATATAAGATAATTAACGTTAAACAGTTTTATTTCTACTTTCCATCTAAAGGTTGTCAATGCTTCTTTCTTCATTGGCGAAGTTATAGGCTATCCATTGACCATGAAAATTCTAATAGGACTCTCGATTTCAATTCTCTGGATCCTCTTATCTATAGAATAAACAAAAGAATTAGTTATATGAATATAATTATGCATCTAATTTGTATGAATTTACAACATCTAATTAGTTTGGTCATTACATCTATAAATGTTTTCTTTATTATGAATTCATCTAAATTTTGACCTATTCTGGTTTTTCAAAAACTTTCGTATGATTTTTACATTCATATTTTTGTTGACGGCTGACATATGTTTTTCTTAAAAAAATAATTTCCATAACTTCTAAATTATTATTAAACTTTTTTATTTTGTATTCAATCTCTAGTTGATTTCCCATCACACCAACTTCTAATCACACAATTCTGAACACCCAATTTCTGAATTGGAAACATCGTTTTACTTGGTATACATCTAACATTTTTCATCTGGATATGTTACTGTAGATTATCTTCATTAATTGCAAGATACACAATTTAACTTGTTTCAGAGTCATATATATATTTTTTTGACTTCTTCTTACTATTGAATTTTCCAATACTCTAAATTTGATGTCCTATAATAAAAGTGGAATCTTCTCAATCTTCAAAGACTCGTACCTGTCACTGCTGCTCAAACTTCTGAATTTTCTTTGAGTAACAATTATTGTTTTGTTTTCATCTAAATGTAGTGACTTGAGTAGTCCTTCTATATACTCTTGAAGGTTCTCCCGAATCTTTCATTTCAAAGATTTTTCTCAGTCTAGTTTTAATATCTGTTCATTTATTGTAATCATTACTGGTTACCAGCATTTCATCCACATCTAGTAGAAGCTCAATCATCTATCCTTCTTTACTTCTTGTGAACAAGTCTTGGGATTTATTTTCAGTCACACTTTAAATTGTTCTGTTTTTCTTTGTATTGATTTCCTTCTAATATTTTATTTAATAAATCTGTTTTCACGTTTATTTGACTAGCCTCTAAGTCATATTTATTAACAATATCAATTATTGATCTTACTATTAAACATCTAAATACTGGAGCATGAGATTCTTTTAGTTCATAAGTATTTGTTTTTGAAACCTCTAATAACCAATCTAATTTTAGTTTTGTTTGAATCATCCTCTTTCTTTCACTTTTCTAAGTTACAGTCTAAAGTTATTGATATTTAATTTACTTCTATCCAATCGCGCGCTTGAGCGCGCGTTTTTCGCATTTGAAATATTTTACGTCATTAGGCTTACTGCTCACTTCACGCGTAACCCGTGATTACGCTGACGTCAGAAATTGAGGTAACGCTATGAAGTTAGCTGAAAGTATGTTCTTTTTATAATAGGATCTTTCATGGTTCTGGATATTTCTAATATTTTCTACTCTAAGTTTTCTTCCATTGATTTCAATTCTTTTCTAATTGTTTTTATTGATTCATTTCATGATTTGAGAAAATATCTTCTTCTAAGTTTGTTGGATTTTTATTTTTATATTTGCTATTACTACATGGTTTATAACATATTCTTCTAAGCATTTATTGTCTATAGTTTTCTATATTTTCATTGAACATGGCATGTTCTAATTCTAGATTTTTATTTTTGTCGAATTCAAAACTAGTGTTTTTATTGGTTGTCCTACTGGTCCTCTATCTATTACCGCATATGTTCCTTTTTCTAATTTTAATTTAGGATTTCTCTCTAGTTGAGTACATTTCTTGAATGTTACTTCTTCTACTCTTTTATCGTCTAATTTTCTTTTTCGATGTTACTCTATTTCATTTTCTTTCTCTACTCATCTAAGTCAATTTTTAATTTATATCTTCTATATTTTTTTTTTTCTCTCTAATTCTTCTAAATTCTTTGTATTTAATTTAAATACATTCCGTTAGGTTAATTCTTCTTTGAACCTAACGTGTTGAGACTATAAATTTTTCTGAACTGGGATACTTTAGACTACATTTTGTTATTGTATAGTTTTATAAAAATCACTTAGCTGTTCCATTACGTTCAGGTGTGTATGGTGATGAGAAATCTCTTTGTATATCTTTTCTTTCTAAAACATCTACAAAATTTTTCATCCTTTACTCTAACAGTTTTCTAGTTGTTTTTAGAAATCTTTCTAATATACATAATACATCTTTAATTTTTCATTGTATGAGCTCTAATTAATCTTATGTGTTCATCTATGTATTCTAATATGAACCTTTCCCTCTAGAAAATAATACTGATTTTATTTGTTCCTTTAGTTTGTAATATTTTGTGTGGTCTTATGGCTCTACTTTCTTTTTATCTTTAAATTGGAGTTTTCAATATTTTGCAATAATGCATATTTCACGTTCTAGTATTGAATCATCTAATTTTATTTGTTTTAAATTATCTTCTAACTTCTTTTGGGTATTCTGGGGATACATGACGTAATCTGACTTGCCATAACATGGCTTTGCTTAATGTTATATTCTCTAAATTGTTTGCTTGTAAAGGGTTTGCTGTACAGATGTCTTTGATTTTATCTGATGATTCTACTCTAACTGACTCTATTATTCTTCTATTAATTATTGATTAATCAAGATCTAACTCCATTAATTTTGTTTTCTTGTTTTCATCACTTTTTCTTTTATCTTGTGTCTCTATGTTGAGCAATACATCTATCTCCCTCCCAAATGCAGACTCTGATTTATCTAACTTAAGTTATTACTTCTATTAACTCTGTATTTTCTTCTAATGATTTAAAAACCATCTAAATATATTGCTGGTCCTCTTCTAATAATCGTCTAAGTGATATCTGTTTATCTGATATAATAATATCATCTCATTCTAACTTTATTCTAAATAAAGTATTTATGATGAATTTATTTTATGAAATTTTGGATTATCTCTTAATTGTTACCCTTCTAATATCGACTTTTATGTTAAGTCTTATGTTCTACTCCCTCCGTTCTTTTGAATTTATTAGTATTTTGTGTATGATTGATATACCTCATATTTTGTTTCATCTTTAATCTCTAATATAATATGAAAAACCTATTTCCCTCTACAAGCAATCATCTGCCTTGTGGTTCTTTATCTTCTAGTACTTGTGACAAAATCACTAATTAAATTCTTGGAGTGAACATTAAAGACTTATGTCTGAATTTGTTGTAACTGAAATACTTAGTTTCAGGGTTTATCTTCTAATTACTACTCTTGAACTCTAGGTTTACTCTAATTAAAATTTTTTGAGACACTGTCAGTGTGTTCTTCTACTTCTAATAATAAAGTGACTTTCTTTATTTAATATTAATTTTATTCTCCAATACAGTCAGCCAATTCTGAGTACAACTGCAGAAACAGCTTACTGATTGTATTCTTTTATTAAGTCAGTGACATGGCTCTTTTACATTAAATTCTTTACTTTAACGTCTAAAATATTCTTTCTAAGTTTTAATTTTAATAGGTTGAGCTGCGTCTTGACATAAAAAATGTGTCACATTACTTTTATTTACCCTACAATTATTATAATTTTTCTCAAATATCAATTTACGTTAATTTAACATCTATTACCTTCTTATGATATTTTTCATCTATATAATTAATAATTATGCCTCTAAACATAGTATATTTACTGATTTGAGTTTTCACATCTAATTGGTTTACATCTTTGAACTTTGTGTCCACAACTTTTAGTTGGTCAGTTAACATTTAGTTAACTCAGATTTTAGATAATTTGTCTAATGACTCTATTAAATTCTTCTAATTAATTTAAAAATTAATTTAAATTCTTGTTTGCTTCTAAAATTCTCATTTAATCATCTAAACTATCTCTAATATTAAGTTTGATTTATGGTCATCTAGTATATTATTGCTTTTCGAAATTGTCTAACGAGTTTAGATTCTGAACTTTCTTTGTTTAATTTAAAACTAAAGATTTTACTTTATATTTCTTTGTCCAACACCCGCGAGGGAAATGCGACTTCGGAGGCTCGTCTCGAGAGGGAGAAGTTGTCGATTTCTCAATTGATGACGCCACAGAGGTTGTAGTGAGTCGTAGTGGGAAAAGTACTCACTTCGACCACTGTGACGTCATCATTTGAAAAAATTGACAACTTCACCCTCTCTCGACGAGCCTCCTAAACCGCATGTCACTCGCGCTTATTGGACAAAGTTGTATGTGCAATAAGTGGACGATGGCGATTCCACTCGTTGCACAATCTACTATTTATACAGTTGGACAGATCTAAATCTGTCTTTTTCTATTAGCACTGTGGCTATTACCATCTATTTCAAAGTATTCAGCACTCTATTTGCTGCTTTTGAGACATCTATTAATATTTTGTTATATTTCTCTAAATATTTTTATATAACAATATCATCTATGTTCTACATGTAAAACATCTGTTATTATTTGTTCATAATATTACATTTAGAACTTACACAGATTTTTAGTACCGGAAACGGCGTTTACGTTTCTCTAATTGGCTTTCTCTCTTTAATTGTAATGAGTAGTCTATTAGACTTACATCTGGAACAGTTGTGAAAATAATCTTACGATTTTACTCTATTCATTTGTGATTTATCGGATCCGATGATACATCTACTTCTAACATTTTTCACAACTACTCTAACTTCTACTAATCTTATTTGGATTATATCATCTAAATTTATCAACTTACTGGGTGGTGTTTCACAATTCCACCGACAGTAATTTTGATTATTGTTGTAGTCTAATTTCTACTCTCTAATCATTTATAGTCTTTTTCATCAACCGGGTTTTAATATCAATTAGTTTTTGTGTATATTTTTCTATTTATAGTTGTAAAATTATAAGTGAATTTCAATATTAATTTTTCTCCTTTTAGAAAAATTCTTCCACTTCTATCTCTAATTAATATTTCTTCTTTTAGAAAAATTCTTCTACTTCTATATAATACACACTTTTAATATAACTAATGCTTAATTGCTTCTAAAAATGTTTACAAGAACCTCATGGCAAACATCTTTGAAACTGTTCTTCCTCTACACACATACTTGCACCCAAACATGCACCCTATCTCTTGTCACATCCCACGCACAACCGATGGTAATGGTAAATAAGTTATCAGGGTGATCATGTACATGTGTTTAGCCATGCATATGTATATCGAGAAGAACATAACCCTTATTCAAAATTCCACCGAACAAATCGACATAAAGAAATGGACCGCTAGCCCTGTGGAGAAAATGGAAATAGGCTTTAGAGAGAGAAAAAAAACATGAGAGGAAAACCTGTCTCTTTCTAGGTAAAGCTGATTGGTCCTGATCTATCTAGATTATCTGATCCAAGATGGTCGAGATTTATCTCCAGCAATAAGCTTTATGTAGAAGATGACAAGTTTGTATTCTAGTTGTACATACCAGGAAAACTTTATAAGACGTTTAGAAACCCATATTTAGCCAATCACAAGCTCTGATCGAAAATTGAGTTGTTCAATTTGACTTCTAAGTTTGGTCCACGAAGGAATAATAAGGAGACCGAACTCCGTAGCGCCACTGGGAAATAAAAATTCGACCGTAAGTGCCTGACTTATTCTCAGGAATACCGAAATCGAGTGCGCATGGGCGCAGTTGACACTCTTCCAGTTCATGGGAAAGGTGTGCGAGTGAGAAAGTTTGTCAAATTGATGTAAGTTAGAGAGGTTACGTTCGTTTGTTTTGGTGCTTATAAAAACTTATAAATACATATTTTACTAATTTCTATGTAAATATTTTAGAATAACTAAATCACCTCATAATAACTTTTAATAAAATTATAATATTGTTCATGTTGACGCTCCGAAAAACTTTAAACTTTTCAATCAAGTTATGTTACTTCCATGATTTCTTTATCGTATTAAAAATTTAAAAGATACTTACCTATACTTTTCCTCCTCAAAATTTGATTACACATTTTTCAAACAATTACTGGAAATACCGTTTATACATTTATTTCGTTTATCGTTCATATAATATCAAGAAAAGAACATAACCTCTCTAACTTACATCAATTTGACAAACTTTCTCACTCGCACACCTTTCCCATGAATTGGAAGAGTACCAACTGCGCACATGCGCACTCAATTTCGATATTCCTGAGAATAAGTCAGGCACTTACGGTCGAATTTCTATTTCCCGATTTGAGAGGCCTCCCACGGGCAGTTTGGTCTCCTTATTATTCCTTTGTGGTTTGGTCAAAGATATTATTATAGATACGAAATAAATATCGATATTGGCTAGAAATATCGATATATCGTAGTAAAAGATCGATATTTAAATATTTTTTGCCTTTTTTATTGATAAATAATAAAAAAAACATTCAAAATATATATAGAGATGTTCTTAACTATAAGTATAATCATTTTTAAAAGTGAAAATAATCAAAATAGAGCAATATTTATTTTTAAGTCTGAGACATGATATAATTTCAAAATAGTTTTACGAAACCTTTAATATAACTAGTGTATAAATTAAAAATTGTGGACATTTTTTTCTTCCCAAAAAATGTTCTGATTCAAAATTACATAGAAAATATTAAATTTTAATTGAAAAAAAATTAAAACTCTAATTAAAAATAAATATTTTTGACTTAATTTTGAAACAGAATATCGTTTGACAGGACCGAGAAACTTAGGTATACGTAATTAAAAAATCATGAAAACAAATTTGAGGAATTTTTAATTGTTAGTAATATTGAATATATTACAATTTTCGCAAAACTAACAATAAGTAATTAAGTCCTACATACATTATTTATTACTCAATTACATATTTTTAAAATGAAAATTGAAATATCAATATCGAAACCAGAGAAAAATATCGATATCGGCATCGATATATCGTTTGTAAAATATCGACATGTAATATCGATATATCATAAGGAAAATATCGATTTTTTGACATTTCGATATCAATGTCTCTTCACTTAGTCAGTGTTGCCAGATTCCCATCCAAAAACGTCGCCAGTAGAGGACGCAGGAGTAGCCCAAAAAGCGCGAATTTTCAAAACCCCAAATAGCATATACAGGGTGTCCCAGTATTCAAAAAACATATTTATATTTTCTGATTCCTCGTGAAAAACTGAATCGAAAATGATCAATAAAAAAATTTGATTAAATGCATAATTAACCAGTAATTAGCAATTAAAGATTAACCTATCAGAAAAAAGCTTTAGATAGTCGACAGTCCATGTGCCATGGCTGAGAGTGTATGAGAATACAAGTTCAGATCGTATAATTCCCCTGCGTTTATTTTTGTAGGAGGCTTCGAATCTTTGGTACAACCTCACACTTAAACGATATTCAAAAATTCATCAGAATCATTTCCAACAACCAAATTAGAAACCATTTCGGAAAATAAAAAAATTGCAATGATAAACTGATGACCAGGGTGCTCCAGGTTGCCCACCAGGTGCTTAGAACAACAATCTTCTGGAATTTGTTTGAACTGTCAATGAATAAGTTCACGCACCAGGTGTTAAGAA